>PVIU01029064.1:0-18184 GCA_004026605.1 Ondatra zibethicus
AACACACCTACAGAATTTCTAGCTGTTAAACCACAAGAGGAGAAAACTCATTTTCAATTACTGTAACCGAGATTTTAAATAGCTTTGTAATATAAGAAAGTCATTACCTTGAACACATACAATATAAATAGTTAATTTTTAACACCTTTGAAAGAACCTACCTACAATCTTCCCATGAACACAAATAGGAACTATAAAATTCAACTAATACTTTAATTTTTAAAATTTTTAGAAATTTTATTACACTATCTAAAATATATTGAATTATTTTCTACCAGTAAAATGAAAATTCATTCCAATTTCCAATAAATGTTAAATATTGAATTAAAATATTAAATGTCATCATGTTAGATTCATATGCTCATGGTTTTAATAAGATTAATTTAAACACACAAACCACATTGTCTTCTCTTATGTATTATTAATAGACATTTAGTTTTGTCAGGTACATTAAAACTACCTCAAGGAAATCAAAGTAGCATATACCTTTGCTAAAATTTTCTCTTTGTTGAAGAAAATCATTATAAAAGATAAAAATTCCAAGTACGCTGGGGAAAGGTCATAGGTATGTAAATACTGAAATGCTAGCAGCATAAACATTTGTATTTAATATAAAGGCTGAATGTATTACTTGCATTTCTCTTTAACTTCAGTTCTGGAATTTGAATGTAGAAAAATAAACAATGGAAAGATTATTATTAATACCATGTGTAGATTTTTGGTGACACTTACATGGTTTCCAGAAGTAAATATATCAATGATTGAAAAGTTACTCCACAAAAATAAAGTATCAGGAAAGTAGAGAAAGCTCAGTGAATCAATGCACATACAGAGTAAATGGGAAAACGTTGCTCGTGAAAATTTTCATCTGATATCTACACATGCACTTTGCCAACTGTAACACACACATACAAACACAAATACACTAAATAAATAGACATAATAATAAATAAATCAATGTAATAAAAATAAAAATATACAAGGAATTGAGCAGAGAAAATTGTAGTGTGCCTTGTATAATTTTCTAGGTAAGAAAAGATATCCATATGTATGTTAAAAGCGTGATAGGAAATTACACACAGCCGGGCAGTGGTGACACATGCCTTTAATTCCAGCACTCGGGAGGCAGAGGCAGGCCGATCTCTGTGAGGACAGGCCCCAAAGCTACAGAGAAACCCTGTCTCGAAAAATCCAAAAAGAAAAAAAGAAAGAAATTACGAACACACACACACACACACACACACACACACACACACACACACACAAATTTTATGTAACAACAATTAATGGAAGAAAAAGGTCTTGGATTTGAAAGAGAACAACATGGGTGTTTCATAAGATAGTTTGGATGTAGGAAAGAGAAGAGAGAAATGATGTAATTGTAATATACTCTTAAAAGAAGGAATAAAAGGGCATAGATGTTACTCAAGAAAAGATGCTAGTGCTTGAACAAAGCATTCATACATTCTCTGCCTCTGATGATGGTACAGAACAATGTTTAACAGACATTGGATTTGATTATGGTTGCTGCAGTAGTAAGTGGCTAATGTAGTTAGATGAAGATGTTGACTAATTCCCAGTAACTGTACCACCTCAGTTGGGTAAATGGGAACAATGTAAGAAAGAAGTACTAATAGATATGTAGAATGTTATGCTCAGGGGTTGATGCGAGGGAAGAATAACAATTATACTTAATTTAAGAGGGGAATACAATATTCTAAGGGACCAGGATGCATTTTGCTATAGAGGTTAAAGGCAACAAATAAAACACAGCATTGTGACATCATCGAGAAAATTTTTATTGAGGGAATTAAGAGGCTCACATTATTAACATTTTCCGTGATTTTGAAATTTTACTGGATTGGAAGTATAGTGATTGAGAAGGTGTGTGAAAATGTGCTTAATGTGCTGTGGTAGATGGAAAATTTATTGTACTTTAAAGATAATCTCTTCAAATTAGTTGATGAATGAAGGATTAGAGATGTAAATGATTTATGTGTGATGTGAAGAGAGGAATTATGAATGTCTAATAAATATAAACATTTACATGTTATATAATGACACATCTTTGAGAAATGGAAGAAAAATGTTCTGTGAAATATTTTGTCTTTCAAAGTGATTTTACTTAATACTAAGCAAATAATGTTGCATATTTCTTGTTGAAATAAAGTTAATATGTACAAGTTGGAGAAGAAAATATATTAGTACCTAAAATTATGGGATAATAAATAACATGTAAACTTTTCCTTTCCTTTGTTAGCCAACTATATGCTTGTAAGAATTCTGTTTTTGTTTCTTGAACTGAGAAACTGGCATAATGTATAATACTTTATTGGAAAGGAATGTAGAAAAGGAAGAAGGTCACTGTCATATTATTTTTCAAGGAACAGTGAACTAAAACAAACCTAATCCATTGAAAGTCTGAGTTTCTTTAGAAATATTAATTTTAAAAAGGATATACTGAGTGGTAAGTAAACGTTAGTTACTAAAACTAGCTTGAAATATCAATAATTGAAAATAAAGTATGTTTTTTATTATATACAAGTATTCATATTTCTTGGATAAAAGTGGAGGGAAAAGCAGCATAAGAAAAAATCAATAATCCATGACTTTCTAAATACTCTATATTTCTCAGATTCCTGAGAGATAAATTGTATTTCCTTAACTCTTTGTGGAATATGGTGCATTCAGCAGTTTTGAACAACAAAAATACCAACAAATCAATTTTAAAACATGTCACTGAGCTCTGAGTATTGTAGGGTTAATTATGGAAAAAAATATAGAGCCCAACAGTAAGGTAAAAACAAATTACCTACCTGCAATATCTTTTCTGCTTCGTGACTTTCAGTATATAGAAATATTTCCTTCATAGTTTCTAAAGGCATGTGTGATGTCAGGATTTAGAGAGAGGCAACACTCAAAGTGACATTTATATTAAAGCTGCCAAGACCAAGGTATTAAGAAAATCATTTCAGGGTGAGGAATGCTTTATAAAAGAAATGCAAAAATCTACACATTTGTGGAAGGTTTTGTGATTTACAGTTGGAAGGAAAATAGAGTATGACCTGGCATCATTTGATTGCACTTTCTTTATGGTGCATTTTGTGATTAAAGCTTTTAGAAATATAAGTTATATTAGCCCTAAGGGGACTGATTTTTGCAGAGTGTTTTATGAGGAAGCTGGTGTAACTGGTTTCAGCAGTAGGAGCTGTTGAACATTTCTGGGGAAAAATAAAATGTTTAGCTTGGGATGTAGCTCAGTCATAGAACACATGCTGAACATGTGCAAAAACCTGGGTTCTGTACCCAGTACAACTAAGAAAAGGTGACAGGACAGTAACCCTTCAAAACACTCTAAGGAGTTTTCATTTCAAGATAGTAAGTTTCAAAGATGATTAATCCTGTGGCTCTTATACATTCTCATAATCTTCCATACAAACCAAAAACAACTACAAGAACAAAAAGAAAAATCTACCACCATCACAAGCCCACTGGTTCCAGGGTTTCACCAAATTAAAGTGAGCTTTTGAAATACCTTTAAAATGGCAGTATTTTAAAACACACATTTAGCGCATGAGGCAGGCATTTTCTTTTTACAATGTTGTCTGTGTTCTACATTTAAAAACCATGTGATTTTTAATTTTTAATAAATAAGAGCATATTGAGAGATATGTGCTTCAAAGTGTAATAGCTAAATGCATGTAAAACCTGAGAAAGCTTGAAAAGGAATTCTAGACACAAAAGTACAGAGTTTAGAACAGTTTCTTGGTAGTCACAAATTTTGTTTTCTAGATGGGCTTGCGGTGAGCAAGGCACCACGGGGTGCAGTAAAAACTGTGTGGCTTCTTTAAAAAACCAATGGCTTCCTGGCTCTCCAACACAAATGGCTCCAACTCTTTCAGGAGGTCCAGCTGCAGCTCATTTGAGTGGTGTCTGTGAGAAGACTGCTACAACTTGCTTAATGGCAACATAGACCTGCTGTGGGCCTGAAAATGGGGCTGTGAGCAAGGCTCATGCTAAACAGACCTTTGCCCCTCTATGTTGGACTGTGTGGAGCCAAAAGACATAGCAGCCTTAGTTGCTGCTTAGCATTTTAAGATTTCTGGTGCTTTTGGCCAAAAAATAATTACAGATACACAATAAAGACAGATTCAGATAAAAAAAAATCCTCTAAATGGGTCAGAGTGTTGTATAAATATATCTAGGCTTGAGAGAGAGAAGAAAAAAAATTACAGAGAGTTATAAAAAGAAGTAAATCATTTAAAAAATAAAATGAGGTCTTTAAAGAGATGGAGTAAAGGGCTGGAGAGATGGCTCAGAGGGTTAAGAGCACTGGTTGCTCTTCCAGAGGTCCTGAGTTCAATTCCCAGCAACCACATGGTGGCTCACAACCATCTATAATGAGATCTGGTGCCTCTTCTGGTGTGTATATGTTAACAGAACATTGTATGCATAATAAATAAATAAATAAATGTTTAAAAAAAGAAAAAAAAAGAGATGGAGTAAAGACAGTAATAGATTAAAAGGAGTAAAGAAAAATAAGTCATGTAAAAATGAAAATTCACAGGGAGTCTGGTTTATGTATAGTGTTGTGTTTTCTTTGAACTTTTTGACTGTAAATGAGCTAAGTACAGAGAGACATCTCATTGTACAGACTGTTAAACTAAACCAGGATATATATTCTAAAGGTATCTTCATTTCAAAATATGGGTCTAAGGATATGTTGCTTTGGAAAAGACGTTCTTCTTTTGTTTCCAAAGATGATGAGAACCTGTGTATTCATTCCAGATTAATGTGGCTTGATGGATCAAGACCTCCTGAATGGTCACCTTGAATACCCCTCAAAAATATTACTCTGCCCAATAAACAGCAGGAAGCATCTTGGAAAGAATTACGCCCATATTCCCAAATATTGTTTATAAATGTTTGTTTACATTTAAAGGGTGATATGCTATAGAGGTTTGCATTGATATCGATCTCGCTTTATGGATACAAATTTAAAGTCAATTTTGTTATATGTATATTTCTCCTCTTGATTAAGGTATGTTTGTGCAGCTCTTTTAAAATATAATGTATAATTAAGAAATATAGGTTAATAGATATTCATCTATAATAGTCAAGCTTATACTCATGTTAGTTCAATTTTCTAGATCTACAGAGATATACTTTAGGTGTATAGGTATTCTTCAAACCTTTCAAAGACTACAGAGTATGGCATTTAAAGTCTTTACGAACTTATGACTTTTTATGTCAGTGAGACACATCTGCTGGTGGAAACACCGATTACTTCAAGAGGAAGATGGGCATTGAAGAGGCTCATTATGGAGTTTGCTAGCCATTTGGGCAAGAAACTGCTCTTCCCTGGGCTGCTTGATGTTATGCTTTGTGAACTGGACATTTAGAACCCATGAGAAACTGACTGTTGAACTTGCCTAAAAGTGAGATGATCCTTTGTGATTCCTACTTCATGAATGTCTGTGAGATACTTTGGAGGATACAGAAGAAAGTGACTGACAAACTACCAATATAGGTGGAAATGGCTTTGAAATTTCCTGCTTCATGAAGAGTTTGCTGGATACTATGTGCCTGTAGGCTGAAGATGTATGCCCCAATGGTACAGAAGAACTTTGGCTGACCGCCCAGGTAATGAGATGTCTCTGTCAATTCTAGAGTTTTGGATGTTGCTTACAATGCATTTCCTGTTTACTTAGGTATTATATCCTTCTGGAGTCCTTGATGGAGTTGGAGAATTTATAGTTATAGTTTTCCTTAGTTATGATAAAAGATAAAGTAGATATAAATATTGTAGCTGTAATTAATGCTTGATATCTGTTTGGTTATATGGAATTTTACTATGTTAAAGTTAAAATCTTCCTTTTCATTTAAACAGAAAAGGGGAGGTTATGTGGGATTCCCCTCTGTATGCTGTGAATACCATTGGTGAATAAAGAAACTGCCTTGGGCTGTTGATAGGGCAGAACTTATGTAGGTGGGGAAATGTGGACTGAATGCTGAGAGAAAGGAGGCACAGTAAGTAGAAATCATGGGTCACCAGAAACAGACATGCTAAAACCTTGCCTGCAGGCCACAAGCCATGTGGTAAAATATAAAATAATGGAGATGGGTTAATTCTCCATGTAAGAGGTAGCTAGCAATATGATTAAGTAATTGACCAAGTAGTGATTTAATTAATAATGTTTCTGTGTGGTTCCTTCAGGTCTGGGTGGCTGGGAAATTAACAAGTGGCCAAGCTGCTTTCCCTACTACAGGTAAAGCTTCCCATGGGGATTCAACAAATTCTAATATATTGCTTTGAAGCAGAACCAATGCCTTCCCTATTATATCTAGGCTGAGCAAGGTGTCCCTCCAAAGAGAATGGGTTCCAAAGAATCAGTACAAGCATTCAAGGAAATGTACTTTATCCTATTGAGCTGTTTGCTAAATTGGTGAGAAGGTCACTACAAGGGGAGGTTCTTTGTCCTGACCCTTCTTGCAGTTGGTTCAAAATAATCACTCAAAGGCTTGATATTATTTATGAAATTCTTGGTAGAATAACTCTGGCTTCTTACTAAGTAGCTCCTCCTTTTAAATTAACCCATTTCTATTAATCTAGCTTTGTTATATGTCTTTTGGCTATACCGATGCTCTAATATATCTTGTTCCTCCATCAGCTGGCTGGCATCACCCTGGACTCTGTTCTTCTTTCTCCTGGTATTCAGTTTGGCTTTCCCTCGTAGCTGTATTCTGCTTTGCTATAGGCTAAAGCAGTTTTATTTTCAACCAATGACCTCTTCCTTTGTTCTCCTGGTTTCTTACTTATCAAAACTGTCTCTTCAATAGACTTGGATATGTACTTCATAGAGTTACAATTGGATGTGATCAGTGCAACTCTCCTGACGATTTCATTATCTAATCAAATTGTTAATTTCAGGTTTCAAGTAATATTCCTAATTTCATTAACATTCAATTATGAGTCATAGTTTCTATCTAGGTTAGACTTTTTATACATTTTGCATGGCTATTTTTACATCTGGGGATGGATCATTTTGAAACATTTCAAGTCATATATCACACCTAATAATTTCATGCATATTTACCTGCATTCTGAAACATATGCTAAAAACCAGAGAAAACATGATATATATGAGAACAATATGATGGTTCTTACTTGGCATTAATAAGATATTTTATGGTATAAGCTTTTTTAAAAAATATAAGAATAAGAATTACTTCATTCTTCCATGGAAATCACAGATTCATTTTTGAATGTTACACATAAAAATAGTTACATAGCTTGTCTTTATTTTCTTGTACAGTAATTTTCTAATATTCAGCCTAATTTCCAGTGGTTTTTTTCACATTAAACAGACTTAGTTGTTCAAAATTTCTCATGCTTTACTCTCATTTTGCATAATGTTTTCTTTGAAAACCCATTCATTGTAATCATTTTTGACATGTTCATTTGATTGAGTACACCATTTAATTTTAATAATAATAACAATGGAGAGTTATGTCTCCTTCTTTAATTTTCTTTATCACATTTATAATATATCCCTGGGAGTAGTCCCAAGACAAGCATCGTTAATGTTGATTGAGGGGTTTTATTCATTATTATGTTTTAGGAGGTGAGTGTTAATGCAATTACATAAAAATACTCACATATGCACTGCAGAGATGATTCAGTAAGGAAGAATGCTTACTTTGAAACCAAAAGGGATTGAGGGATGATGCCTTTTAAAAGACAGGCATAATCATGCATGTCAGTAAGTCCCAAATTAAAGGGAAGCAGATGGTTTCTTCTAAATACTAGCTGACTGATAAAGAAATGGTATGGATTTAGGTGTGTGGGTAAATAGGGGTGATGTCTTGGTGGAATGTGTGGGAGTTTAAGAATATATTGTATGAAATAATCTATTTTCAATTAAATGTGAGTTTTAAGTTAAAAACTTAAAAGCATACAAATGTTTCCCCAAATTTGATAGGAAATCTAAAGTATAACCAAATATCAATGAGAAAAATACACAAAACTCTAGGCAACATATATATTCTTATAAATGGAAAATACAAGTTTCTAATTGTTAGTGTACTTAATGCTGATGGAATTAATAGATATCATGTCTGGGGTCACATAAGGGATGAATTATGGGAGTAAAAGAACTAAGGTTTAAATAAAAATAAATTTTCCATTTACAATTTTTACACAATATAGCACCATCAGAAAGTAAATAGTGGATCTGAGTAGGAATATAGATTAACTGGTACTGTCAAAAATCAAGTAGTTAAGCAAGTAAGTCACTTATCTGCCAGAACTGTGATAGTCTGCCTTTACAATATGAGAGTAAGATTAAATTTCACAGTTATTTTACATTTTCTTATTGAAAACATAAAAAGACCATCCGTGTTACTGCTATAAAAGGACACAGAAATACAAGAACCTAGAGGGATTTTTCTTGAACATTACTTTGGAAACTAGTCTAGGCCATTTATCATGCGATTAATTACAAATCCAGAGATTTATTCAATATAATGAAACCACACATTTCCAAAATTAATTTTGTGAATGATTAGAGAATGTGTACATAAAGATAAGAGATCATGAGTAAATCGAATGATATAGTTAAAAGCTGGAGAAAAAGATTTAAAAATTCACAAATAGCCAATTGTATTAGCAAAAAATTATAAATCTTAATATTTAGACACTTGTGCACGCCAACAGCCTTGAACTACCAAGCACTTAACCAAAGCACTAAGATAGAAACTATTGAAAGTGTCAAGTACTAAAAGATACAATAAGTGCCATGTTTCTCACCTATGCTTATGGAGAATTAAAGGGATCAATTTCTTTGTAAGAGTCTAACAAACTGAATCTCTCTTACCGTGCATCCTTGTGCATGCTGCTGTATGACAATCATATTAAAACTCCTAATGTGCTGAATCTGGCATGCTAGCAATTTTCATTCTTTTCTAACTAGGAAACAAAAATACACCATACAATATTATGACATGAAGGAGAAGGCATTGCTTTTATCCCACCACCTAAAGATTTTAGCTGGGTAAGAAAGTGTTCACGGTCAGCCTGATTTCTACAGTGTAAACTGTCTTAAGAGCTAATAAGCAAATATGTCACAGGACAGTATTTTGCTTCTTATACCACATTATTCAGAGCAGTGAAGAATGATCTGTACATATAAGTCTGAGAAAATAGAATAAGTCAGTGTTTCTATAGGTAAGAGTAATGTGTAACTTCAAGAATGGTGATCAAGAAGCAAACTGATAATATTGTATTCGTTGAGTTATTTATTCTAGTTAACATCATAGGGCACCAATTTATTTCACTCCAAGTTTAAAAAGAGTTGTTTTAATTCTGTGTGTGATAAATCTGGGGGATTTTATTTCTGATTAGGGTTATACTTATGTTTATTTGCTGTGGGCTAATTTTTTGCCATTTCACAAAATAAAAATAGAACTACTTTTCTCATACTGCTGTTAACAAGTTTTAAATATCCATTTTATTTCAAAATACCTAAAAGTGGATTGGTTTGTCAAACATTTCCATGCCATTCAATTTAACAATGTAATTTAAGGTTTCTTTTATTCCTGAAACTGACACAGGCAGGGTTTAATGTGCTTCTATCAAGGAAAAATAATTTTTTTAGAAAACACAGTCAGTGTTTTCAGTTCTTAATATTCTAAACTTATTATTGAGTACATAAATGTAAAATCATCAAAGAAAGGGCTACACATCTGTAGAAAAAGTAATAGATACAGATTGATTATGAAGAAAGACAGATTATAAACTTGAGGTATATATTTGATTGCTTGCTTTCTGGATATTCTGGTTTTAGTAGCTATTTTACTAGCTATTTTCCGTACAATTAAAAGTAACTTTATCAAATGGTTGTCAACAAGACATTTGAGTTAAGATTCTATTTCTGAAGACATCATAAACTTTTTTATAGTGCATGGAGAAAGCAAGGAGCTCCCTTGCTGGCTAGCTTTCATAACACTGAGAACCACAAGGTATGCCCATGGGTGCAAGACTGACACCAAACTCATGGGTATCCACCCCTTTTCTTATAGGATTTAAGGCCTGAAAACTAGACGAAGTGATGTGGAATTCCTCTCTGTATGCTATGATTATGTTTTATTGCCACTGGTTATTAAAGAAGCTGTTTTGGCCAATGACTTTTGTAGAATAAATCTAGGCAGAAAATCTGAACAGAGACAGAGAAAGTAGTTGGAGTCAATGAGGTGCCACGCTGCCGTCGAAGGAAAAGATGCCAGCAAGAGCTACTTGCAGGTAGGTCACAGCCTTGTGATGATACATTGACTAATAGAAATGGATTAATTTAATATGTATGAGTTAGTTAATAAGAATCCTGAGATATTGGCCATGTAGTGTTGTGATTAATATAGTTTCTGTGTGATTTTTTGTGTGTGTGTCAGGGCAGCTGGGAACAAATGCACTGTTTCCTCCTACAAGGAAGCACTTATTTTAATTCAAGAACCAAGCTTTGGAAATGAATAGTCTCCAGTAATGAACATGATATAGCTTGGCAAAAGGGACATAATGGCAAACTACCCTTTAGATTCTTATCACCGTGGGTCCAGATGAGTGTAGTTCTCTAAAACTGACATATGATTTTTGTCCTGTACAAGTAACTAGTTAGTGTGCCTTCTCTCTCTTTCCTTCAAAGTGCTATTTGTTCTCCTATGATTACACTCTTTTTTAAATGGTTCTGTCAAGGACATTCCTTATTATGCCTTAAGCAAAACCAAGAACCAACCTTTCAGTGATGGGTTTGTTAAATTCACTTTTGTTTATTATTTTTATATTTTTAAAAAGAAAACAACTATCTTTTTTCATTATACATACCATTTCAAGTACCCACTCCCTACTTTCCTCCCATTCCCTCCTCATACCCTCTCATCCCACCCCCAACCAATCCTCAGAGAGGGTAAGGCACGTCGCTTTGGGGGAGGGGGAGGTCCAAGGCCCTCCCTACTATATATAGGCTGAGCAAGTTATCATCCAAAGAGAATAGGTTCCCAAAAATGCACTAGGGATAAATCCTGGTAGCATTGCCAGTGGCCCCTCAGTCTGCCCCAGCAATGCAACTGTCAACCACATTCAGAGTGACTAGTTTGGTCCTATGCTTGTTCCTACATAGTCTGACTGGAGTTGGTGAGCTCTCATTAGCTCAGGTAGACTGCTTCAGTTGGTGTGCCTATCTTGACCCCATTATTTATATTTGTAGGAGGAGGGCCTGATTGTTTGTCCCAACCACCCAGCTAGCTTAGCCCCGAAATAATCATACCAAAGCCATATTATTTAATGCCCATTAGCTCCAGCTTCTTATTGGCTAACTCTTACATATTAATTTAACCCATCTCTATTAATCTGTACATCACTACGAGGTCATGGTCTACCAGCAAAGTTTCATCACATCTGTCTCCAGCAGCAGTGGCTCCACTGCGTCTCTCTGATTCTACCTTCCTTCTTCCAAGCAATCAGACTAGCTTTCCCTGCCTAACTTCTGTCATGCTATAGGTCCAAAGCAGTTTTTTTATTCATTAATGGTAACCTCAGCACGCAGAGGGAACTCCCACATCACATATTCTCATTCCTCCCATTTTAAAACTGGACTTTGACCAATGGAATCGAATCAAAGACCTGGACATTAATCCACACACCTATGAACGTCTGATTTTTGATAAAGAAGCTAAAATTATACAGTGGAAAAAAGAAGGTATCTTCAATAAATGGTGCTGGCATAACTGTATGTCAACATGTGTAAGAATGAAAATAGATTCATCTCTATCCCCATGTACAAAATTCAAGTCCAAATGGATTAAAGAACTCAATATAAATCTAACCACTCTGAATCTGATAGTAGAGGAAGTGGGAAGTAATCTTCAATGCATGGGCAAAGGAGACCACTTCCTAAATATAACCCCAGTAGCACAGACACTGAGAGCACCAATAAATAAATGGGACCTCCTGAAATTGAGAAGTTTCTGTAAAGCAAAGAACACAGTCAATAAGAAAAAAAAAAGGCAGCTACTACATGAGAAAAGATCTTCAACAACCCCACTCAGACAAAAGACTGATCTCCAAAATATATAAAAACTCAAGAAATTAGACATCAAATTCTAAATAACCCAATTGAAAAATGGGGTACAAAACTAAACAAACAATTCTCAGCAGAAGAATCTCAAATGGTCAAAAGATACTTAAGGGTTTCTTAAATTCTTACAATAAGGGAGAATTAATGACACATATAATTATGATTTTTTTGACCAGGGCAAGAGCCTATCATAGTTTAAGATATTATTGATGAATTTAAGCACTATAAAAAAAGCACTATTCATGACCTACAGAACCCGAGTAAGGGCATGAACTGATGCAAACGTCATAGAAGAGCACTACTTACTGGTTTACTCTTATGGCTTCCTCATTCTGTTCTTTTAAAGAACCCAGAACCACAAGTGAAATGATGACACCATCCACAATAGACAAAGTGATCCACCATCCATAACTAATTAAGAAACCTTTCTATAAGCTATATATGGTCTCTTGTTAAGGAGGCACTTTTTTCTCTTACAGCTACTTTTTCTTCTTCCTTTTTTTTTTTGGAGACATGATCTCTCTTTCTAATCTTGGCTCTCATGGAACTAGCTCTGTAGAACAGGCTGGCCTCAAACTCACAGACATTTGCCTGCCTATGCTTCTCAAGTGCAGAGATTAATTAACATTCTGCCACTAATTTTCAGTGGGAAGCACAAAGCAGCAGTAATACATATGCCATATTCCCCTGCCACAAGAGTTTAGCTGCCTTGAATTGGCAGTGGCTGTATTCCATCATTTGCCTTTGACTACTTTGACATAGTGTGAGGACTGTGCTTGCAGTTAGTGACACATTTCTTTCCTTTAAATGGTAAATGTTTTGGTTAGTCCTAAATGTCTCTAATAATTAGGGGTTTGACTTTCTTAGAGTTTACACTAATATAGAAGTACTATGTACCTTATATTATTATTATTATTTTTAAAAATGTTCCCATGGTACATTATAGGGAACAGATTCCCTCAGACATTTTTCCCATGGTACATTATAGGGACTTTGATAATATTAATTTATGAATTTATGGATAAAAGAATATATTTAAACGCTGAGAATTAATAAATATAACATATGGATTTTATTTTTGTTTCATTTTCTGCAGTATAAGGAATACTATATAATATCATGACAAACACTGAAGGCGTAAGTCATGAAACAATCCCACACCAGTTTGGAATTGTGATTAATAAAATGGTTATTTATTTAAAGGGAAAAACTTACAGATCACTGTCCCAGACAACAACCCTCTGCACGATCAGGAACAAAGTCTAACAGCTGGAAGCCGGAAGCCAGAAGCAAGAGAGAGAGCACATGGCTACCGCTGCTTTTTTAAAACTAAAGAGACCACGCCCCAGTGGGCTGGTATCTTAAAGGCTATTTGCTGAAGGAGCAGAAGTAGCTTACACAGCACCTCCCCATTTTGTTTAAGTAAGAGAGTTCCAAACCCAATACAAAACAATATACATTAGGAACAGATATCAAGTATAAGATTAGAATTACAATCAGCATAAACCATATTAAGCAAGGAACATATGTTAAATGTTTTAATAAACATTCTATTCTAAGGAGTCTAAGTCTTGTATTGGCGATGGCTTGCTTAATCATAAGAGGACAGTAACTATGATTATCTAATCTTCAACCCTATCAAAGGCCTGAGAAGGGAGATAATACTTGAGCAGGCAGGAAGTACAATCAAGTAGCTTCCAAGGCAAGCAATATATGACAGAGACAATTAGCTACCTGAGCAATCACCCAAACTCTCATTTTGGAATGTTGAAGTGACCAACTTTGGCTATGGCCTAGAATAACTGACAGACCATTTTCAAAGGCAAGAAATTTTTCAAAAACGTCTTACCCTGTCTTGGCAAGATTTAACAGCCCTGTTTATCCATTTCTGGATACTATATCTTGTCAGTGGTTGAGGCATGGGCATTTCTTTGCCCAAAGGCCAGTTTTTGCCAAGAAAAAAACAGGCCCCAAGTGGAGTATCTTTGGTACTCAACATTCTCTCGGGCATAGATTGTTGCTGCCAGGAGCAATTATGTCTCATTTCAACAAAACCCTAAGTTATTTAAATGCCATGTTCCACAGATCCTTGAAGTGGTTGAAGATTATCTATCTATACTGAATATAATCTCAACGTATCTAAAGAACCTGATTAGTCTAACTATAAGTATGACAAACATAGATTACTATTGATCTAGAATTCTTAATACCTATCTAACTTAAAGACTAAGACAATAAACTACTGTGCAATAAATTAGGACAATGACCTCCAAATGTAAACAATGTACAAGTATCTGGATCAGAGGCAGAAATGTACACTGCAATATGGTAAATATATATATATATATCAATACATAAAAATGTTTTAAACAGAGGTAGAAGCATGCATGCATACAATGTTCAATATAAATAACTTTGTATCAATATACAAGAATCTATAGCAGTGTAATTGTCTGTAAACAATAACTCACAAATACCAAGGTATTATCCCATCATCCAATTTTCCCTCTTTTTTTCCCAAAAAGGTCCCTGAGCTTATAAAATTCCTCCCCCAACTCTCAACCATATACCAATTATAATCAACCCCTAAAATGATGTCCCTAAGACTAAGCACAAACTTTGCTGGGAGAGGGGACGTCATCTTCTAGAATTACTTCCAGCTGTCATGGGGGTGATGACCTCTTTAGGGGATCCTGTGAAAGTAAAATGATGGTTACATTTCAAGATTAATGTTTGGTAAGATTGCAAAGAGTCTCTGAGATTTTGTGGATGTCTGGCCAAAACTTTGTAAAAGATGTTCACCATTTCGGCTAACCAAGTTGGAACTATCTTGTCCATCTGGTACCCAAAACAGGTCTTGTAGTAGTCCTATCAGTGTCATGACATCATATCAACCAGGTGGAGTTGTTAGTGTGGGGTCCCATCTTCTCCATGGAAACTTCAAAGATTACTGAAAGAAAATTCATGGTTTGTTGTGGAAAACTTAAACATTACTTATATAGACATATACAGACATATATATTCAATGAAAGGTATGAGAAAAACAAAAATAGATATGAAGAAAAGCAAAGATATTTTCTAAATACTTTTTTCTTTCTGTCTCACATCAAATGGCTCTTGAAATGAGATAGAAACTCTGGGTTTTTTCTTTTAACAACAAGCTTGGATTTAAAGAAGGACAGAGCCATTGTCCAACTCTAAAACCAGCTCTATATATTCATAAACATAAACATACATATGCATATATGTAAATGTATACATTGTATCATTTGTAATTATGAACCATATTTGATTTTCTTGATGATCCTTCTTGTATCGTTATTTTTCTACCTGTCATCATTCAAACATCAGGGGTTTCTTGAACTTTTGAAGATGATGAGCTGTCATTTCTCTGTTTCAATAGGTTTTTTCTTTACAAAGGGAATCTTTATTAATCTTGATGGCATCCATAATTTTTTCATCTTTTCATCTCCTGTGGAAGTAAGAACAAAACCCCTTCCCCAACGTAGTACATCTCCTGGTTTCCATTGTGAGGTCAGCATATCCTTGAAATATACTGGTTGATTCAGTTCAGAAGTTTTCTCCATTATCTAATGCCTCTCTGCCGCTGTTGTTCCTTTCTCATTAGCGTTAAGAAAATTCAAGTTTAACAAAGCATTATGTAATCTATTTCTGGGGGTATTTTCCATCCCTTTCTGTTTGTTCAGCATATACTTTATTGTAGGATTTGACCTTTCTATAACTGCCTGACCTGTAAGATTATTTGGTATACCTATAATATGCTTTATAATATAATAAGCGTAAAAGCATTTCATTTTCTTAGATACATATGCTGGACCATTGTCTGTCTTATTTGTGAAGGTATACCCATGATGGCCATAACTTCCAAAAGTGTGTGATTGCAGAATCAGCCTTTTCTGAGCTCAGGGCAGTTGCCCATTGGAAACCTGAATACATGTCTATGGCGTGGTGAACATATTTTAATTTACCAAATTCTGCAAGGTGGAACACATCCATCTGCCAGATTTCACTCCTTTGAATACCCTTTAAGTTACTTCCTGCAGGCAATGGTGTTTGATTATAGAAAGAGCAAGTAGTGTATCTCTTTATAATCTCCTTAGCTTGTTGCCATGTAATAGAAAACTCTTTCTTAGCAAAGGTGCTATTGACGAGATTTTTTTATGAAATTCTGTGGCCTGCAACATGCTTCCAATCAATAATTGATCAATTTCAGCATTACCTTGTGCTAGAGGACCAGGCAGACCCGTATGGGATCGGATGTGTGTTATGTACATAGGACAAAGCCTATTCCTGATTATGTCGTGCACCTGGATAAACAATGAAGTGAATTCTCTGCCATCTGGTATAAATTCAGTGGCTTCAATATTCAAGATAACTCTTTCTGCATATTATGAATCCGTAACTATATTAAGAGGTTCTTTAAAATACGTTAGCACCATAAGACTGGCATATAATTCTGCCTTCTGGACAGAATTATAAGGGCTTTGTTCCACCTTACTCAATTCTTCTGATTTGTAACCTGCTTCCCTTGATTTATTTGCATCAGTATAAAATGTATGGGCTCCAGTTATTGGTGCATTATGTACAATTCGAGGAAGAATCCAAGAAGCTCTTTTTATGAGGTTAAGTCTATCACTTTTGGGATAGTTGCTATTTATTTCTCCCCAAAAAATAACACAAGCTCTTTGCCATGGTTCATTGTCTTCCCATAAAAATTTTATTTCATCAGTAGTAAAAGTCACTATAATTTCTTCTGGGTCTATACCTGCTAGTTGACAAAGTCTCAGTTTACCTTTTTTAATTAATTCAGAGACTTTTTCCACATAAGGTTTTAATTTTTTACTTGGTTTATGTGGTATAAATATCCATTCTAAAATAATATCTTCCCTCTGCATTAAAATCCCTGTAGAAGAAATTCTGGAAGGCAATATGACTAGAATACATTTAAGATTTGGGTTTTTATTTATTTATTTATTTATTTTCCATACATTGTTTTGTTTTATTTTTTCCATTCAAGAACATAACCACATGTGCCTCCTGCAATTTTTCCTTAACCATTGTCAGTTCCTTTTCTGCTTCAGATGCTAATTCTCTGGGACTATTCAAATCTTTATCACCCTCTAAGGTTTGGTTTAAATGAACTATTAGTTCAGGTGTTATCCCAACAGCTGGTTGTAGACTGGAAATGTCTCCTAACAATCTTTGAAAGTCTTTAAGAGTCCATAACTGGTCTCTCCTAATTTGTGCCTTTTGTGTTCTAATTTTTTGTAACCTAAGTAATTAACAGAATCTCCTCTTTGAATCTTTTCAGGAGCAATTTTTAATCACCATTTAGGCAAGACTTCCTTTACTCCTTCAAACATCCTTTCTAAAGTATCTTTATTTGAATCAGACGACAAAATATCATCCATGTAATGGTAAATTATAGACTTAGGAATTTTTTTACGAATTATTTCCAGTGGCTGACTTACAAAATATTGGCACAATGTGAGACTATTGAGCATCCCCTATGGAAGGATAATCAGTTGATATCTCCTAGTAGGCTGAGAATTATTATAAGTAGGCACTGTGAAGGCAAATTTTCCTCTATCCTTTTCTTGTAAAGGTATAGTGAAAAAACAATCTTTCAAATCAGCAACTATAAGAGGCCATCATTTTAGTAATAAAGAAGGCAAAGGAATTCCAAATTGTAGAGGATGCATAGGTTGAATTACCTTGTTGACAGCTCTTAGATCTGTCACCATTCTCCATTTACGAGATTTCTTTTTTACAACAAACACAGGAGAATTCCAAGGGCTGGTTGATTCTTTAATATGGTGAGCATCTAGTTGCTCTCGTACCAGTTGTTCCAAAGCCTGTAATTTATCTTCAGCTAGAGGCCACAGCTTGATCCATATTGGCTTCTCAGTTAACCATTTTAAAGGTAAGGCTATTGGTACCTCTAAATGTTTGCTAGATGCTGTATGTTCTTGTACAGCCTGAATGGCTGGTGACCTTTTCCATAATACCTCATTATACCCTTCCCAGAATTATGA
>PVIU01029065.1:0-18073 GCA_004026605.1 Ondatra zibethicus
AGTGCTGAGATTAAAGGCCGCCACCACCACCCAGCTTTAATTTGTAATCTTAACGTATTCTCAGAATCCGGTAAGTTTCAAGGAAGTGCGGGACAATATCTTGAAAGGACCTATGCAGAGAGAACAAACAAAGACATTTTCATAGATACTGTACAGAGGGCATGGCATGTAACATTTGAGTACATGTGTGTTAGTTCCTCTGTTCCATTGCTGTGACAAAACACCTAAGAAAATAACTTAGGGAAGTTAGGATTTGTTTTGACCCAAAGCTTTCTCCTTCCTCTTTTTTTATTTAGTCCAAGACCTTAACCCGGAGATGGCACCACCCTCATTCTGGGTGGGTTTTGTCAGCTCAGTTAAATCTTTCTAGAAAAACTCAAAGGTTTTTTTTCCATGGTGGTTTTAAATCTTAACAGTTTAACAGTGAAGCTTAACCAACATAATATTCAAATCATAAAATAAATGTAGAAGCAATAGTAGGGAGACTGTGGTTGAGGGGGTCACAGGTTTGAGACCAACATGACCCCTTTATGAAACTGAGTATTTTAAATAAATAATGCTTTTAAAAATAGTATTTGGAATCATCATCATTAAATCATTTTAAAGTTCATCCTTTGTTTTAGAATTGAACAAATATAGCTTTTGGATAACATTTTTGCTGGAGGAAGAACAATAGTGAAATCAAGTTGTGAGACCATTCATGGCTGTGTATCTTCATTTGTTTTGATGCTCTGTTTCTACATTCTACATAAACAAACAAAACAAGAGAATGGAGACCCAGTAGTCAGGTGGCCCATATGATTTTTCTTATCTGATTGCAAAAATTCTCTATCCCTCTCTTCAGTGCCAGAATGCCTTCTTTTTTTTAAATGTATGGTTCTTTATAAAGTAAATGTTATCTGCTATGCTTCTTTTTTCTTCATCTCTGACTTGTTTTTACTTTCCCATTAGGAAAATCTATTTCAAAATGACCATAGGCTGAAAGGGATGTGAATTCCACCAATCTTGTGATCACTTAGCAATATTTAGGGACCACCTTCCATATAGTGTATAATAGGAATTTGTGGAGGCCCAAAAATGTGAGCCTATTTCCACCTTGCCTGATGGTCAGAGAGTTTGGAGATTGTTCAAAATGGTTGACAGTATAGCTACACATCCCAACTCAGGATGTGGTTACTTTTGACCTTAAGATGGCTCATACAAGTAGATCCATTCCATCCTGACAGATGGTCAGGATATGCAAGCATACTTCTGCTCCTTCTTTTGTAATATGAGATTACCTGGTGAGTGGCTGCCTTCAGCTACTTGGTCTAGGGTGGCTTCACTGTCTAAACAACAGAGTGCTAATGACTTGGTGTTTCAATGTGTTAAAGCAATTAACTGTTCAGATTGTCCTTTGTATCATGATAAAGAAGTCTTTTGTTGCCTTCTTCCCCCTTTTGTATTGGAGTATAAAAGCATATGGAAAACTAAAGGAGGGTGAGTTCAGTATTCACTGTAACTCCCTCCTGGTACTATTCTATGATTTCTGTTTTATTATTTTTAAATGTGTCTTTATATTATTTACTTTAATATTCCTGATCCCCATGTATCTATCCTGGCAAGTGGTATTTTTGTTGAGGCTGGTCCCTGACAGGAATTGCCTTGTGTTGGAGGGTTGTAGTTATGAAGATAAAGGAAGAAGATCAATAACCCTTATCCTTTTGGAGCTGACATTCTGGTTATTTACAAGAAGAAACAGACATCTCATGAAATTAAGTAGCTTCCTCACTAGCTCATGATAGAGATGGAAAGGGGTCTCATGCAGGTTTTAGTGGCATATGCTCTGTCAGAATGGCCTGCTGTCATTGAACCCAAGCCATTGTAGGATGATGTTTAGGAACCATGTATCTTACTTCCTCTTCAACTGCTGTGTATAAAATTCCATGACAAACTTAAGGGGAAAGGTTTCGTATTTGTTGTTGTTGTTGTTTCTAGTTCACACTTCAAGATGTGTCCATTGTGGCAGAGAAGTCGAGGCAGCAAGATCTAGAAGCAGATGTACACAGCACGGCCATGGTCAGAAAGGGGAGATCGATAAGATGAATTTCAGTGCATTTTCATGGTACCGGAAGGCACTATGCAGCCCTCTAAAGGAGAGAAATAACCCACAGTCCTAACCAGCCTTGACACCTGTCTTAGTTAGGGCTTCACTGCTGTAAAGGGACACCATAACCAAGGGAACTCTTATAAAGTGAAACATTTAATTGGAGCTTGCTTACAGTTTCAAAAGTTTAGTCCATTATTGTCAAGGCGGGAAGCATGTCCGCATGCAGGCAGACACGGTGCTGGAGAAAGGGCTGAGAGTTGACACATCTCCAACAAAGTCACACCTACTCCAATAATGCCACACTTCCTGATAGCACCACTCCCTTCAGGTTTCTGGGGGCCAATTACATTCAAACCACAATAACCAGCAGCATGGCACAATTACCCTAACAGTGCAGCAATGGCATGCATATCTTGTCAGTAATCAACGACTCTCCAATTGGACTTATGAACCTTTCAACAAGAAGGAAACCATGCCTGATACTAGAAGCCTATATAAATGCTCAGGGCAGGTGAAGTCATGGATCTTTGAGTAGAGCCTACAATCACAACTTTACTAAATCAGCATAATGCCTAACTATACTCTAGACATTAGTCCTTATATCCAGCTGGTATAGTCCTTGCCTACCATCAAGGGAACTTTTCTTTGCAATAGACAGAGACTTTTGCAGAAAGCCACACCAATCAAAATGGAGAATTGTGGAGTTCAGTTCCAATGGATACATCTACAAACTACTTCTTCATCTAAGACTCCAGAACATTGTGGAAGAGGGGTAGAAAGATTTTAAGTGCTAGAGGATCAGTGGATCTCCTAGTAATGTCAGAGTCAGTACCCACAAGGTCTCTCCAACATGAATTCCCTAGGGTGAGCTACACTAGGACAATACCAATAGACATGCAAAGTGGATGGGGGAAAGCCCTCAAGGCCTTAAGTTTACATAGCATACTGTGGGCAACTAAGGAATGCTGAGAGTGGGCTAAATAGTCTTCTCTGGAAGAGAGGACAACCACTGATTATCTAATACCAAATGGTCAATCCTTTTAACATACATACAAGCAATTTTATAGAGAATGAGCTGATTGTATTTCGAAATACATATGTATATACATACACACATAAGCATATAACAACAACTAATGAAAAAAGCCAAGAATTTAAAAGAGAGCCAGGAGGGATAAATGGGAAGATTCAGAGGGAGGAAATGGAGAGAAGAAATGGGAAATGATTGATTACATAATTTTAAAAAGGAAAAAAATGCCCCATTTTATGCAGTCAGGATCTTTTGCCAAAGAAATGGACCTGCCTACAATTAAAATGGGTCTCCCTACATCAGTTAACATAACCAAGATAATCCCTCACAGACTATCTCAGAAGCTAACCTTAATCTAGATAAGTGTGCCCAGAGACTTGATTCATGTGACAATCTAGGTTCTACCAAGTTGAGAATTAATACTAAACTCACAACTTTTGTGTAAGGAACCTGACAGAAATCATTAACTGTAAACCAGCATGAAAAATCATGTTAACACTCTGATTGGTGGATATCGGGATGGGGTGGGATCTAGTTGGGAAAGTAAAGAAAGGAGAACAGAACCTTTAAAATATAAATTTTAATAAAGTTGACCCTGACTTTTTACTTGTCATATCAAGAGCTGGTTTACCAAGCTACCACTGGAAATGTCTACTTAGTACCCTGAGAGATTGTTGCTGATAAACACCAGCTTTATAACAGAGAAACTGATAGCATTCCGGATTGTTCTTCCCATTGTTTTTATAGAGCATGTAAAGAAGGACAAGAAAATAGTTGGTTCTATGTTATTAATTAGCTTAAACAGTCTGAAATAGGAAACTAAAGAATGATAACGGTCTCTAACTAAAGGCCACTGATATGGGACAGTGGGTAAAAGTGCTTGTGGAGCAAGCCTAACATCCATGAATTCAGTCTGCAGAGCTCAAGGAAAAGGGGAAGGAGAGAACTGGCTCCCAGAAGTCATCCTCTGTCCTCACATGCTCCGAGTGTCCTGCAGGCACTCTCTGTCTCTCTCTGTCTCTGTCTCTCTGTCTCTGTCTCTGTCTCTGTCTCTCTCTCTCTCTCTCTCTCTCCCCTCTCTTCCCCTCCACCCTCTCATATAATAACAACAATTTTTAATGTTTTAAAACCAGAATCCCTAAATAATTTAAACAAACAATGTCAACTGTCCAGCAAAGAACAGCAGAAAGCAAGAGTTACTGCCAGGGTCTGCACAGAGTGACATTATTTCTCACACTTGGTGCATCCAACGCAAACTCCGAATTTAAAATCTTCTAATGGAAATCTTCCCTCCAGTGGTCCAGGAGGCTAGCAGCCAGAATCACTGGGATCAAATGTTCCTCTCCACAGCAGGTGCTCCAGTGCAAGCCCAGGGAAGCACTGACCAGTGTGGAAGAGAAGCCTGATCATTTCTGCTATCTCAGATGAATAATGACCCCCAGTCCCAGAACATGTAAGGCTGAGTTGTAAGCAAGCAAATTTAAAATAAACGACCTGGCACCCCTTCCATTTGCCATCATTGCCCGAGAACTTTAAAATCCAAATATTTCAGAGACAACCATTTTCAATTCCTTCGTTATCATCCTGAAGATTATTTCCAGACTTTAACTGATTTTTTTTTCTATTTCCATAGTATTAGGGTTGACAATGCACACAAGACTATTTGTAGAGAGCTTTGCTTTAGGTACTACTAGCTAGCAACACTGTTAAAGCGTTTCTTTTCTAGCTAGCCCTTATTTTGAAATGGAATGGCATTATCATAGGAAATCACACGAACCTTCATTTTCTCCAGCACAGAACAGCCAACACAGGTGAGTGAGCAGATGATGAGTACAAAGTGCGTATATCAAAACTGAGTGCCTGAGTAATGAGCTGCCTGTGGGCATCTGAATCGGGCTCTGCACCATGGAAAAGAGAAGAAGGAAGGGAGGGAATTCTGTCTATGCTGAATCAGAAGTTTTTAAACGTGATTATCAATCAGAGATCTTCAACTTGAATCTCCAACCAATCAGATTGGAGAGATCCACAAGAAGCAAACTAGAGGGCATTTGAGGACTTGGGAATAGGTTGAGACAGTAGAACTACCAGGAGGAATGTCAGCCAGCAGTTACCACATCCTCAAAGCTGATAGACTTCTCCATTTGGCAGCTAGAGTTTAGTGCTCCTGGGATAGCTCAGAGTTTGCTGAAAAAGGAACATACTCAATATTGTCCCCGTATAAAAGAAGTGGGAGTCAGTTTTCATGGTTCAGCTGCACAACAGGAGCACCAACAATGTCTACAACACTTCATTTGAATTGGGTTTGGTCCATTCCAGTATAAGTCTGGTTCAAGCTCCAGATCTATGTGTGCAGAAAGAGAGTAAAGGTGGACAAAACCAAACAAAAGCATCACATGCTTCAGAGTTTAGCATGAGTGGAAAGCAGATGTGAAGACCAAAGGGGCAGGACATATGGTTCAAGTTTCCCAAAATCTCATAAAGAAGAGTCAAAGAATCAGAGAAATCAGATCATGGAGGAGCCAAGTAAGAAGCGCTTCCCTGGAGCTGGGAGATAGTTTGGTTGGTAAACTCTGTATCATGTAAGCATGAGGATCTAAGTCCCCAAAGCCCTCCTTAAATGCTGGGTGTGGCGGCATGTGCTTGTAATTTGGAAGGTGAAGACAGGCAGGTCCCTGTTACTCATTGACCAGGCAGCCTACCCAAATCTAAGCGTTCCAAATAAAAGTAAGAGACATCAAAACCCAGGATGGAATAACACCTGGAGTTGATATCTGCCCTCTCTGTGCACATGCACACCCTCGTGCATGTATATGAGTGTGCATGTTTGTGCACGCATACACACTCATGCACAAACTGCTTCATTGCCACAGGTGCTGATTGGCCCACTGGCACTCAGCACTGAGTGAACAAAGATGTATATATAGTATTTAGAGATCTTGGTATTTTTTTGTCTCAGTCTCTTAAGAAATACTAGCTTCAGGACATGGATCAGCGTTTTAGGCACAGGAGAATAAACTGCTAGTGGAGCTAGAACAAAGGTTATATCTAGGACTTGAGATGCATCCTGAAATGTTCTTCAAGTTCTCCTGATAAGAACAATACAAAGACACATTTGGAACATTGTAGTATCATAAGGTTGTCCATACTAACATGAGTTTTCCCCAAGACAAATAAAGACTATTTCTTGGCTAAAACTGCACAGATCATAGCAAGCTTCATGTTCTCAGGAAGTGCTGGTACAAAGAGTTGGCTCTGCCTTTGAATACCACCAATGTGGGCTGTTCTCTGTGTATTGTGTAGTTTTTCTCCCCAGTGACATTCTTTTTTATGTTGTTGCATTACCATTGCAGCAACAGTTTTCCCCCAAAGTTCCCAAAAGCCTTCAGCTAAAATTTAGTTTGAACATTGTCAATAGATTTGTCTACTGCTATAAAGCAAAAGTTTCTAGTTCTCATCAATGATAAGTACCTGTCCATGTTACGGCCTCTCTAGTTCACTCCCTCCTTCACCTCTTCTCAGACTCTGCCAATCACTTTTGCCTTGAGAAGTGAGTGCCCACTCCAGAACCTGGTAGTTCTCAAATCAGATCTCTACTAATTTGGGGTCTCTACTCCTTTGTACAATATGGCCAAACTGCATAACTCTCCATGTGCTTGACAGGGAATAATAAACCTTTTATAAAGTGCTTTTTATTCTTGCCACGTGAAACTGGTAAAAAAAATGACTAAATAAGAATTTTAAGCCTCACAGGCAGTGGTCTTCAACACCATTCTCTTTGCACTGACAAATACACTGGCTTTCAGCCACAACTGGCTATTCAAATTTAATCAAAATCAAGCAAAATTCAAAATTTATTCTATCTCTCCAGTCATATTCCTTTAAAAAAAGTTTTGCTTTGTTTTTTGTTGATAATCATTGACTTATATTGATGGAGTATAAGTGTGTTTGTGGATACATGCATACACTGTGGAATGATCAAATTAGGTTATCTAATATATTACTGCCCCAAATACTTAGCCATTTGTGCTGAGAACATTTAAATCCACTCCTTAAGCTATTCTAAAAAACACATCATTTCTAATTGTGGTCACATACAATGCAGTGAAAGCCACTCTCCCATCCAGCTGAAATGCTATGCCCCTCCCCCAGCTTCTGGAAATCCCTTTCTTCTCTGTTTCGTACAGTTTTCCCATAGGACATTAGGTGGTCCTCGTCTCTCTGCACTTGATTTATTCCATTTATCAAGTTGTCCCCTAGGTTCATCGACAGTGTTGCAAGCGACCAAGCTTCTTGCTTTTTAAAGGCAGAGTTGTATTTCATTGTACACGGTAATGGTGCATATTTAAAGCCACCCATCCACTGACCGGGCCCTACATTGTTTCATCCTTTGGTTATTTTTGCTGGTCTTATAATGAACATGAGAGTGCAGACATCTCCTCAGCCAACTCATTTCAATTTCTTTGCATATCTACTCAGGAATAAGATTGCTAGACATATGTTGATTCTATATTTAGCTTTTGAGCTCTCTCCACACTGTTTTCCAAAATTGCTAAACTAATTTGCAACAATACCAACAGTGTACAATTCCTCTTTCTCTACGCTCTCACCAGCATTTATTGTCTTTCGTGTTTGTTTATTTGTTGAAAAAAGTTTCTCCATACAGCTCAGGCTGTCTGGAAGTCTCTAGGTAGCCAGGCTAACCTTGAATGATCAGGCCACCTGCTTCAGTGCCCCCAAGTAAAGGGATTACAAGAATTGACTAAATTACTCAACCTCTTTCATCTTGTTGATAGCAGTCAATTTAAGTATTAATTGATAACTCACCATGTATTTAATTGTCAGTTCTCTGTCAACTAAAGACATTCAGTACTTTTTCACAGTTTTTGGCCATTTGTAAAATAATATTAAGAAGTTCTATGTTAGTCACCTGTCAATCTTCGTTTCTTTGTTATGCAACTTGCAGTGACAAACTCAGATTTTCTTTTGTCTGAGAAAGTCATTATCCACCCTTCATGTCCGAATGACAGAACTGCTAGGTATAGTATTCTCAGCGGATAGGTTTTTGTTTTCTTTGGGAATGTTGAACATCTCATCCCACTCTCCTTTGGCCTACAAGGTTTCTGCTAAGAAACCTGCTGATAGTCTAATGGCAATTTCTTGGTGTGTGACTAATCATTCTTATGCTGCTCTCCACACTCTCCGTCTTTAACTTTTGACAATTTGATTGGGGTGTGTAATTTTATTTCTTTCATGCTGGGGATTGAACCCAAGGCCTCATGCTTGCTAGGGGATGCACTCTACCACTAAGCTACAACCTTATAGCTGTCACGTGTCTTTAAGTAGATATCTGAACTCACACTATCTGATGATCTTTGGACTTCTTGGACATGGTTTTCTATTCTGTGTCTCAGATTTAAAGAGTTTTCTGCAATAATTTCTTCAAATAAATTTTCTGTCCTTTTTCTCTTCCCTGCAAAAAAAATATGGATTATTTTCCTTGATAAAGTCATATAATGCTCATAAGTTAGCTTCACTCTCAAATTCCATTTACTTCTTACTCACCCTTGAAGTGGGTAACTCCTAGACAGCCATCTTTGATTTCACTCTTCTGTTTCACTAACTTTCACCTCTGTTGAGAACTTCTATTGAATCCAGGTGTAATAATCTTCCACTGCCATTATTTTTATATGTACTTATCAATTTTTCCTCTTGGCTGCAGTTCTAAGTTTATGCCTGCATTTTGACATCAGTGAACATACTTCTGACAATTATTTCAAACTATAGGGTAAACCATGGTCTCTCCTGTCAACTTGAGATAGCCTATAGTTATCTGGGAGGAGATCCTCGGACAGATGGCACATTAGCATTCACTAATATTAAAAGCATACCTAGCCAATATCGTTTCCAACTTACCAGAAACATACACATGCGGAACAGAACAAATAAAAACAAAACAACAATTTTGGATTTAAGATTCCTACACTAATAAAGCTTTATTATTGATTTTTTGGCAAAAAGCCTTTAGTGTCTTAATACAGACTCTATGTTAGATACTGTGGGGAAGCAACTATGTTGGAGAGAAGTTTTGATCCAAAAGTACCAAAAATTATGATAGATTCATAGCCTACTTTAAGATGGCATCCATTCTCCCCTTCATTTCCAAAATTCCAATAGCGAGTTGCTAATGTGAAAGTCAGAAGAGAAGTCATTCCCCATAGTTAGCTGAAGACATCTTTGAATTTAAATTCAACTTGAAAATCATCTAGTGGCTGAAGACAGTAGTTAGAAGTGCCCCTGCAGCATGGCCTTGTGATAATGAATCTGAGAAGCTGTCCAAGCATTAAAATACAAATTTAAAACCCCATCTTTGGGAACTAGGCAGACAACTTAATCAGAACCGTGTTCACAGCAGAGCATGAGGACCTGAGTTCAGATCCGAGGTACCTATCTAAAAAGTGGGGTGTGGTAGCATGCCCCTGTAATCTGAATACCGCAGAGATGGAGACAAGACAGTAGAATTCCTGAGACTTACTGGCCAGTCTAACAGTCTAACAGAGAGAGACTCTGACTCAAAAAATAAGGTAAAGAATAATAGAGGAAAACACACCACATTGAAATCTGCACCTGTACACCCTACAGGTTCCCTCACTCCCCCATCACACACAAATAGACAAGTAAAAAAGAAATGAAAAATCCCCGCTCCCTCGTTTTGACTTAAAGAAAGCACAAAATAGGTAGACCTGTAGTTTTGTACAAAGAGAGGGCTTGAGTTAATACCCCTTTAAGATCCCTAGCTGGGACTCTCATTTAAATTCCCCTTTCCATTTCACAGCTGTTGCAATGTTTTCCAAAAAGACTCTGGAGCTTAATTTGGATTTGAGCACTTTTGAGCCCACATGGACCTAATGAGAAACTGCACATCAGCAGTCTGGTACCACTTACACATCCTTTCCTCAAACAAATCATCTAATACCTCTTCTGTAAGGCAATGAATTTATTAAAGACAAATAGTCAGGCCTGTCGGCAAAGCCTGCAGAATGCAGCATTTTGACTAAGTGACATTTAGCTAAGTTGTAACTCTAATGGCAAACAAAACAGTAGCAGCTCAGTGCTTAAATCTTAGTCCCATGGTAGATATCATTTCCAATATCCTGCACAAACTCTTTGAAAGGTTTGGGGGCCTGAAAAACCTCAAAGGGCTTCTTCAAAATGAGTCAGTGGTAAGAAAGCATCAAGCAAATTTATTGGTTATCGTCTCCCATGATTGCATAAAAAATAAAATTAAAAGGAAGCCTCAGAAGAGTACTTTATCAAGCTTGGTAATGCCATCATGGCTGACAGTGAGGTCATAAAAGCATATTAGTGACCCTCCAATGGAACATGTTTACTGGTAAAGTCAAAAGGATTGATTGTTTTAGCCAGGACATGACATTTGAGCTCAACATGCTGCTGCTGTTAGGCTGTGACTAGCACTGACCATCTCAAGCAGGAATACAGCGAAGGTTAGAAACAAGGCTCAATTATAGTCTTAGTAGACCTGCCAACTCCTCACAGGAGGCTCCGGAGCACAGAACAGACCGATAGTCAAGAGTTGCCGCCTTACCTCTTATTTAGTTCCACCAGCCCTGTGGTGAAGTCAGGGGCAGTCAAGATGAGCCTGCTCCACACATAGAACAACTCTCAGCAGAGTTAGTAGACTATTGGATTTTCTAGAAATCCCCAGACTCCTGACCTTTATTACAATCAAGTTTTTACCTTGTTCCATTTGCACTGCTATGACAGAATGCCTGAGATGAGGTCACTCATAAACACAAATTGATTTCTTACAAAGGCTGGGAAGTCCATGATAAAGGCATTAACAGGTTTGGTTTTTGGACTGTTCCTCATAGACAGGACTTCTTAACTATTCTCACATGGTGGAAGAACCGGTAAAACAGAAGGAGGTCTAAAATGTTCCCACGAACCTCACTGTCTTTTTATACCACCACGCTGGTGATGAGGTTTTAACATAAGAATTGGGGTGGAAACATTAGGACTATAGCAGCTTCTTGGAAGCTGTGAGAATTAATATGAATTACTCAGAGAACAACAAACTGAGCTAAACTACCATGCAAAGGTCTCCTAGGACTCTCATATCAATTCCGTGAAGGGGATTTACTACTCTTCTCATTTTATAGATGGGGAAACTGAAGCTCTGTGCTCACCATCAACTCAGTCTGACAACGAACCAGACACAGCCTCTATGTCTTCCTCATCTGTCCACGACCAAGGGTGACCTCTACTGAAAATGGTCTTAGAAAGAAATAAAACAATTAACTAGCACAGCTTCTCCATCCACTTAGCTTCCTCTTACATAAAATTAATTAATCAAAAAATAATAAAACTCCCAAGGATTTTCTGTCCATATGTCCCTAGGGAATTTATATATTTAAGCATGATCTAATTTGACCTTGTGAACATGTGAAGTGGGTGCTCATATTTATCCATATTGTGTGACTTAAAAATATGAGACAGGGCAACATTTGATGGCTTCTCTATAGTCATGAGATCAGCAAATGATGAAAACTGGATCAGTCATAAAATTTAGATGTTTATCAGAATACACTGTAATTTTAAGATGAAGAGGTGAAAAGCCTTGAAAAGAAGTAAAGTTTTAAAATTATCATCTCACTAGTGCCTTATGACCAAGAAACTGGCTAAACATCTTTCCCTGCCCTGCAGTAGAGATAGTGCAGATTTAGAGACCAGGAAGAGACTGGCTCTTCCAGAAGATCTTCCCTTGGAATCGGTTTCATGCCCATCTGGGCTGGGAAAGTTGCACGGGTGCCAGGCCCAGCAAAAACCATTGTGTCTTTCCTGTGCTTAGAAGATAGAGCTGGCAACAAGATGGAGGGATTCCTTCAAACCAGGTTCTGCTCTCAACTTCCCTGATGCTCAGATTCAGCTTCTCTCTGCTTCTACCCCAGCTAGCTGAGGATGATATCTGAACCATAAACTCCATTAGCAGGTTGTAGTCACCTTGTTGGGAACTGTCATCCTGATCCAGTGTACACATTGCTGGCGAAGCCAAGCTCTACTGGCTGCGGCTCTCAGGTTAATGTTATGAAGAAAGAGCTGAGACCAGCTTTGGGTATGCACTTTGGAAACAGTTTGGAGCAAGGCTGTAGTGAGGCACAGAAGGCAAGGATTTACCCAAAGGCACCATTGTTGCAAACCTACTCTGAGCTGATGTGGTTTTGTGCATCTCTTTCCACCTGGAGGAGCTTTGCTCCTTCCTAAATGGAAGACTTATAGAACTCCCTAGTCTCTAAAATGGGTTTCTTCTTTGTATCAGCACATCGGAGCCACTTCCTGCTTCTCTTCACTGTGGCATCATCATCTTCCATCATCCTACATAGACATATGTTTATTATAGTTGTCTTTAGATCTAACCTTGTTACCAATTAGTCCCTCCACAAGTACTTGAAGAACTAGTAATGGATGTCTTAGGCGACTGAAACACTTGAAGACAGCAGCTTGTTAATTTTGAAAACTACATATCAAATAATCAGACTGGGAATGTTACACATCTATGTTCGAAGGTTGGTTTTAAGAACAAGGTGCTGGCAGAGCTTGTATCTGGTGGAAATACACTCTTTGATTTGCAAGTGGGTATCTTCTTTGTGTGTCCCCAAATGACAAAGAGTTGAAGAGGGAGAAAGGCAGCTCTTTCTCCTGATTTCTCATGTTCAGAAGAGTCTCAAGAGGTAGGGTAGCAATGGCAAAATTCAAACTTTTATAAATCACATCATTTATTTTGTCCTGACCAATGTCAATCCTGATAATCATTTTCATACAAAAAGGATTCTTGTAGCTATCTAAAAAACATGTCTAATAAATTAGGTTAAATACACATCATTTTAGTTGAAGATCCAATAGTATAAATTATCAGATGAAGGGTTGAGGCATGCTATGAGATATGAAAGGAAATCGCTGGTAACAATTAGATGGCTATTAGAATACACCATAATTTTGAAATGAAGAGGTGAGGAGCCCATGAAAAGGAAAAAACAATTTTATATAACCTGTCACCTGTTTGTAATATCACCCACACAAAAAAATAAAATACTATAGAGGCTCGCAGGTTTGAGTTTTGTTAGTAAAAGAAGATGTTTGTTGGAAACAGATGGCAAGAAACGAGAGCAGCAGACCTTGGGGGCTGCTGTGTAGCAAGCTGCCCACTGGGGGCCTCTCGGAGCGGTAGTTAGAGCAAATGGCTCAGGGCGGGAAGGTGCTTGGGCCCCAACTCATGCAGAACGGGTCTCTTCAGTGAGAAGGTGTGTGTGGATGTGTGTCAGATGATGCCTTAGGGAAATCATTTAACCTCCCTGAGACTCAGCTAAGCCAACCATAAAACTTCCCTGGAAAGGAAAACTGGTATCTGAGTTATTTGTTGCCAAGAAAGAAGAAAAAAAGAGACCTACTTTACTATCGCTTGTGAATGCCCTCTTCCCTTCATGTTTGCCATCATTTGTGGTCTTTCTGTTTATACAGAATATGCATTAAATGGAGCAATGCAATGCATGCTGGGTGTTTGTTGTTTGCCCAAGGCTGTGTGAGTCCAGCCCCAGATTTGTAACTTCACAGTCCACTGAAATTTTAAAATAGCATATTGGGCACATGAGCCTGTCAACTACTCTTGTGTCTTAGTAGAAAAAAAAATAAATGAATGAATGGTAAAAATTTGAATGATATTTTTTAGTATTTGGAAAATACAGTTACATAAAAGTTTCACCTCAATATCGTGTTATTTCTTCTTTGGTTATGGCCTGAAAGAACCTATTATGGAACCTATTTGCCCTCTGCTCCGAGAGTGACATTTTGGACTAGTTAGTCCATGTTGTGCAGACGTGAAAAGGCAGGTACTAACAACCCATGCTTTTAGCACAGGCCCAGCTGTAGATAACTGAATTCACACAGGTGGAAGGTGGCTAAGTACAAAATAGACACACACATGTCTGTAAAGGGAAGGAAAATAGGTGCCAGGATATTTATATCAAGATGGATTGTTTCCCATTGCGTAAAGGGAGAAGGAAAAAATGAGCTGTTTTGAAGAAAATGAAGGCCCTTGACAATAAAACCAATTAGGGTAACTTAAGAACTGTGAGGAAAGAGGATACAGGATCCTGCTTGGAACACAGCACAGCACAGCACAGGTATGCTTGTGGGCAGCACGAGAAGATGGCCATGTTGGATGCCACAGTTTCTGTGTTGAGTAAATTCAGAGGGATTTGGATGCGAGCAACTTAGAACAGAGCTGAAATGTCAAGAATGGGAGAGAAATAACGAACTAATGTGTCTGAATTCAGAGTTTGTGTAACGCAGCTGCACTGTTTACTCACCTTTTATCAATGCCTCTATTCCTTCAACAGAGGCAAAGTTGAGTAGCAATGGAAAAAGAAAGTTGATTGGCCCAAAATATACAGTGTGTTTCCCTTTTCAGTGTACATCTTCTTAGATCCAAACTATGTCATGCAAAAAATATAACAATTAATATAATTATGACTAGTATTAAGAGCAGGACCACAGTGTGATAATTTGGGTTCTTTAGAAAGGCTTGTCATGTTTTCTGAAGTTTCAAGAAGGTCATCAGAAAGACAATGCAGGTGTGGTATTTCAACCAAAGTACAGCCAGCAAAGGGGCAGGAAACAAAGGAGGGAGAGTGAAGAATGAGGTTTTTCTGGAATAGCAAAGTCATAACCTTTGACAAGAAAGCTTGATAGACAAAGATGAAGGAACTCAATGAAAAGGTGAAAGCTATGACAGAGCTATAATGTGACAGAGATTGGAACCAAGTTTGGTGGAGTTCTCAATTAGCATGGGCACCTAAAGTGGTACAATCAGCACAGTGTCTTAGCCCTTACATTCCAGATGCTGTCTATAGTGTCCAGGAGCCTTAGAGAGCCATACTTATCTAGATACCTAAGGACAAATAAAATATATTTAAGCATGTTTTGAATTTGGAAGGATAGTATGCTGCCCAAGAACTTTTGGGGTTGATATGTTTTATCACTCTATAAACCTGAGTATCAATTTTCATGATTTAGTCATAAAGATTATATTGTAGAAAGTATGGATGTAAAAGTGTTGACTCGTTGATGCTACAAAAATCATCTTATTCGTCAATAAATCCCTCAAGACAGGTTGATGTTGCATAATAAGTGGTTTCTTTCCTAAAACTTAAATGTGGGTATTTTATTTACAGTGGAGTGATATAAAGAAACTCCAGATAGGATGGGTATATGCCATAATCTTTCCATTCTTTTTTGATAAATGCTATTATAAAATGTGTATATTATACATGTGCTTAGGCTTAATCTCACTGATATTTCCTAATGCTTAGTTTCCAAAAGTTATTTAAAACATAATTAAGATAATATGCTAGATTGCAACACGAAAAATAAGGAAATGTATAAAATACTGAAATGGCACCATATGGTTATGCCATTACAGAGATCTGTCTGAAGTGCAGGAATCTTAGCAAAATGTTTTTTAAAAATAAATCTTTCTTGCCTGTTTAAAGCCTTTTATATGAAATAACTAGACAATGCAATTCCATTTCTTTTTCTATTCAACAGTGTTTTAATGAAAAATAAATGCTAAGATAATACAAGTTGGAAAGTCTGTGATTTAAACTTCATCCCTGCACAAAGCTTATGCCCTCATATGAAGCCAGTTCAGACTATGTATGTATGTGTACATATGTGTGTGTTTATATATGTGTACATACAAATTCACATGTCAACTTTGGGTGGCATTCCACAAGATAGCAACTTAGCAGCTAAGGCATATTTACAGCCCCAATCCAGACTTCTTATACTTCATATACAAGTATGATAGACCTAGACTGAAAGCAAGGTGGACAACCCACAGCACACAACATGCTGCTATCTTGTGGTTTCAAGTTCACTTATTGTAGCTTTGCTCCTCTTCAAAGACATATACATGAATCCTATTTGTTTCTCCCATAATTTGCTGCACAATTACTTCAGGACTGGGAGAGGTGGACAGGAAATATCGGAGGAATTTTAAGACTTTTTAAGGCTTCATATGGTTGACAAAACTACATGCTATCTCTCTAGAAATACTAAATGTGTGTTTGTGTGTGTGTGTGCACGCATGTATGTTTCTGCGTAGTACAGAATGAACACTTCTTTCTGGTATAGATAGACAAAACACAATATTAAAAAATACTTTAAGAAGTGAATTTCTACTATGACTTCTCCAAATTATTAATGATAACTAGGCATTTGTATAAGATTTTCTTTGGAAGAACCTTACCAGGAAATGACCAGGTACAGCAAGGATCCCAGACAACTGTCAGTTAGGGTTGTCACAGATTGCTTCTACATAAACTAGGCAAATATGTAGTCAGTTGCTGCTGACTCCCAGGTAGGATCATTTGTGTAGCACGTTTTCTCCCTGGTTTATTTGCCTGCTAACAATTGGCCTTGATGTTCTAGGAACTGCCTCGCTCTTGCAGGTTTAATTTCAGATCTCACCAGGGTATTCCCAAAGTGTAACACCCACTGACCTACTTTGGAATCAGGTAGGCAAGTAGCCCATTCAGTCAGGCAAAATTCTTAGGAAGACAAAAACATAATCTTCATATTGCCCTCTGCCCAGTTGCTTAACAAATATAACAGCTTCATCCAAAGTTAAAACACCGAATTTTTTGCCCTATAGGTTCTTGTCGGTGAAGGAAACCTTGAATTCTGTTTTCTAATCCTCCTGAAATGCCCAGTAGGGAGAAGGGATATTTATGGAGGATTGTGTGAAGGACATGAAGTCCATAAATTCCCCTGACTGGTTTACATTTTACCCTTGGATCAAAACAGACTGTGAGAGAGTGATATATTTTAGCTGTTTTCATTGAGACCCTCTGTGGAATTGTTCCCTGCTAAATTGATTTTTGATTATTTTTTCTTTTTAATTGAATTAAGGGTAATTGTGAGCAACAGAAAGGTAATTGTATGTGAGTGAGAGAGAGAGAGAATGCACGCACAGGGAGCCCATTTATTCTTCATTCTTCATTCTACCTTCAGTGATTCTGATTAGGGTGGAGCCCAGAACTCTGTATTTTATCAAGCTTTGTGAATGATTTCAATACAACTATCTGGAAGATACATTGTGGATGAAACTACCCTCAAGAACCCAGAGAAATAACTGGATAATTAAATCCAGAAAATTCCATATATGCATAGTAGATTCTATGTGCAATTTCAGGACTTTTGGAAGTGTTTTCATAGAGGATAAATTAAAACCCTTTTCACTGAAAAAATATTTAAGTCTTCCAAGTGCATTACATACCACTTCACAGAAGAGCAAAAGAGAGAGATTTTCCAGGTTTTGGCAACAGCTTTTGCAGAATAAATAGCTAGGATTTGTTTTCTTACTTTAATTCTTACAAAATATTATGATAATTTCTTTGCATTGTCTACAAGAAAGCTGCTATCAAAATCTTAACTTGAGACATTGATTTCCTGCCATGCAGGTCCTTGTCAGAAAAAAAAAACTGAACATTGAGCTTGGTGATATATATACAAATCCTGGTACTCAGGAGGCTAAAGCAGAAAGATCAGAAGATTGAAGCGTCTTCAAAAATAAAAATCAAAAACTTTATTTCTGTTTAGTCATCTCCCTAAAATATCCAGTATTTGTTAAAAAGACAATGCTGTTATTAATGCATATCTATTTTATTCTACATGATCCACCTAATCAAAACTCCCTTTGCTGAAATTCACCCTTGAATATATTACCTTTTGTGTTATAGACATTCATGAATAAATAAATATATGATTAATTAAATTATTCTTTTGTATTAACAAATAATTGTCATTTTAAAGTCACCCTTTAAGTACTAAGGTGGGTTAGGAAATTCCCATTGTTTTTGTCATGCAGTCCCTTTTGACAG
>PVIU01029066.1:0-18088 GCA_004026605.1 Ondatra zibethicus
TATGTGTGCACTATGGCTGTAGTTAGCAGTGATTACTGTGTGTGTGTGTGCACTATGGCTGTAGTTAGCAGTGATTACTGTATATGTGTGCACTATGGCTATAGTTAGCAGTGATTACTGTGTGTGTGTGCACTATGGCTGTAGTTAGCAGTGATTACTGGCCGGTGGTAATCCTCTTAGCTCCATTTGTGCTCATTAGGAAAACTATTTGTTAGCATTCAGCTTTCCAACCCCAAGCCATGGTTCCTGGCATGATTTTGGGGCAAAGATAGAAAATCACTTGACAGTAATTTATTATGTATTTGAAAATTTGACTTTTAAGCATAATTAATATGATGAATTACTTGTATTTGATTATGGTCGGGGGCTAGCATTCTGACATATTTGTGTGGAGGTGACATGAGGAGCCTCCTGGATGGCCTGCCCCATCGTTACAGAAGTACAGCCTTTGTGTTGCTTTAAGTCCAGAGCTGATAAAGGGGTTCTTTAGTGAAACAGCGAGCTCTGAGACCTGAAGCACCCCGTGGAAGCCCATGAAACTGTTTATCATGTTGCGGAAGTGACATACTGCTCTGAAAAGCACCTTCACATTTTGATCTTTGTATTGATGATTGAAAGACTTTTTTATTTCAGCTTGATTTTTGTGCATTTTGGGCAGACTATCTCTTGCAAGTTTCTTCACTGGAGCCTTTCCTTCATCTTCCTCCTCAAGACATCTTCCTTCTCAACTGCAAAACTTACTCTTTCTGTGGAATATTGGAGCAACTTTGGGGGCTAGATTGCTTTCTAGATGTACTGTGGCACCCTCTTCTTTCCTCTTCTGACTCTGTCATCCTCTGTAATCTCTGAGGGATCCAGTAACATCCAGGTCAGAGCCACTCCTCAGCTTGAAGACCACAGGTGCTGTCCTCTCGGAGGGAAGCAGCTGGTGATGCAATGTTTTCGCAGTTGCTAGCGTTACTTCACTTGACCGTTCTGAGCCTCAGGGGCCTTATGTCCATCAAGGAGAATATTTCTCCTGTGCATTGTCTAACTAGCTGTAATGCATATGCTAGTTGACTTATCGCAAGTTACTGTTATCTCAGAAGAGGAAATCCCAAGATAGGAAGTGTCCCTGTCACGTTGGTCTCCATCAGAAGTTAGATATTCAACTTCACTTTAATTCTGTGACAAGTCGATCAGGCTTCTCTTGCCTGGTGATAGGGATGGGAGGGCAAGTGATCCCGGGATATTTGCAAACAAATGTGCACAGGCGCAGACATGCATCACCAATGACAATGAAAGCAATAGGCCGGGGATTGATAGGGGGTGAGGGAGGGTTTGGAGGGAGGAAAGGGAAGGAGAAAATGATGTAATTATATTATAATCTTTAAAAAAATCATTGAAAAACTAAACTAAGCCATTCACGGAGAGCAAGCCAGTGAGCCGATTTCCCCCATGGCTTGTTTCAGTTCTTGTCTGCAGGCTCTTGCCTTGAGATTCTGCTCTGATTTCTCTTCTTGAGAGATTGTAAACTGTAAGATGAAATGCATCCTTAACCTCTTCAAGTTGCCTTTGCTCTTGTGTTTATCACCGAACAGGAAGCAAACTAGGGCAGCCCAGAAGCCTGCGGAGGAGCACGTGTGCTCTGCTCTGTGGGCGGCTCACAAAGGAAAGCTGTCCTGCATAGTTCAGGCTGGCTTCAGTCTTAGAGTGGCCTACCTGGCTCCTGGGTGCTGTGATTACAGACACCACCATGCCCAGCTTTGATCCTACCTGCCCCTGGGTGCGGGAGTTACAGACACTCACCACCATGCCCAGTTTTGATCCTACCTGGCTCCTGGGTGCGGGAGTTACAGACACTCACCACCATGCCCAGTTTTGATCCTACCTGCCCCTGGGTGCGGGAGTTACAGACACTCACCACCATGCCCAGTTTTGATCCTGTTTTGAAAACTAGTAAATAGAGCTGGTGTTTGTGTTTTTGCATTTTGTGATTTGTGACAGCGATGACTCCCATGCATGGACACATGTAAATACTTGAACAGATGACAGGCAGGCCACCACAGTAGCGGCATGCTGTACGTTCCATTTGGAGCTCATTAGGCTAACTCCTAAGAATATTTGATAATATGGGGATGATGCTTTATCTAAGGTTATAGGTCTAAGTTGTTGATATGATCTTGATTTAACTTTGATAAGCGGTATCTATAAAGAAAATTGTCCATTTCTTTTAAATCTTCCCTTTTTGTGGAGTACAGGTCTTTGCAGCATAGTCATTATAAGGGTTCTTTGAATTTCCTCAGAGTCTGTTGTTATGCCCCCTTTTCCTTTCTGATTTTGTTAATTTGGATACTCTCTCTGCCTTTTAGTTAGTTTGGATAAGGGTCTGTCTATTTTGTTGATTTTTCTCAACGAACCAACTCTTTGTTTCATTGATTTTTTGTATTGTTCTGTTTCTATTTTATTAATTTCAGCTCTCAGTTTGATTATTTCCTGCTGTCTACTCCTCTTGTGTGTCTTTGCTTCTTTTTTTCTAGAGCTTTCATGTGTGTTGTTAAGTCTGTAGTCTGAGATCCCTCCAAATTCTTTATGAAGGCACTTAGTGTTATGAAATTTCCTCGTAGCACTGCTTTCATAGTGTCCCTTAAATTTGGATATGTTGTCCATTCATTTTCATTTAATTCTCAGAAGTCTTAAATTTATTTCTTAATTTTTTTTACTTGACTTAGTATTGATTTGGTAGTGAGTTGTTCAGTTTCTATGAATTTGTAGACTTTCTGTTATTTCTGTTGTTGTTGAAATATAGCTTTAATCCATGGTGGTCTGGTAGGATACAGGGGTTATTTCAGTTTTCTTGTATCTGTTGAGACTTGTCTTTTGAGCAATTATAAGGTCAGTTTTGGGGGATGTTCTGTGAGGTGCCGAGGATAAGATATATTCCTTTGTATTTGGGTGAAATGTTCTGTAGATATGTGTTTCTTAGATCGATTTGGGTGAAATGTTCTGCAGATGTGTTAGATCCATTTGAGCCAACATGTTTGTTAGCTCCATTATTTCTCTGGTTAGTTTTTGTTTGGATGACCTGTCCATTGATGAGGGTGGGCATTGAAGACTTCCACAATTAATTTGTGAGGGTCACATGTGATTTAAACTTTAGTAACATTTCTTTTACAAATGTGGGTGTCCTAAATTTGAGACATAGATATTAAGGATTACAATATCCTCTTGGTGGATTTTTTTTCTTCGATGAGTATGAAATGTCTTTCTCCATCTTTTTTGATTAATTTTGGATGGAAGTCCATTTTGTTAGATATTAGAATGGCTTCATGAGCATGTTTCTTAGGAGTATTTGCTTGAAAATCTTTTTCCAACCTTTTACTCAGAGGTAATGTCTATCTTTGGTATTGAGGTGTGTTTCTTGTATACAGCAGAAGGATGAGTCATGTTTCCTATCCATTATCTTAGCTTGTGTCTTTTTATTGGGAAATTGAGTCCATTGATGTTGAGAGATATTATGACTAATTATTGTAATTCCTGTTATTTTGTTGTTGCTGTTGGTTTTGTGTCTGTATGTGCATGTGTGTGTGTGTGTGTGTGTGTGTGTGTATTTCTCTTCTACAGGTTTTGCTAGTGTGAGGTTATTTGTTGCCTTTGTTTTCATGGGTGTAATTAACTTCCTCAGTTTGGAGTTTTCCTTCTAGTACTTTCTGTAGGGCTGAATTTATGGATAGCTAGATTGTTTAAATCTAGTTTTTCATGAAATATCTTGTTTTCTTCATCTATGTTGAATGAAAGTTTTGTTGGGCATAATAATCTGGACTGCATCCATGTCTCTTAATGTCTGCAAAATGTCTGTCGAGGCCCTTTTGACTTTTAGGGTCTCCATTGAGAAGTCAGGTGTAATTCTAATAGGTCTGTCTTTATATGCTACTTGGCATTTTTCCTTTGCAACTTTTATTATTTTTAATTTATTCTATATGTTTAGTGTATGGTTATTATATAGCGGGAGACTTTTTTTGTTCTATTCTATTTCGGTATGCTGTAAGCTTCTTGTGTCTTTATAGGCATTTCCTTTTTTAGGTTAGGAAAATAGGAAAATTTTCATCTCTGATTTTGTTGAATATATTTTCTGGGTCTTTGAGCTGATTCTTCTCCTTCTTATATTTCTATTATTTTTAGGTTTGATCTTTTCATAGTGTCCCAGAGTTCCTTGATATTTTATGTTAGGAAGTTTTAGATTTAGCATTTTCTTTGATGGATGAATCTGTTTCTTCTATTGTATCTTCAACACCTGGGATTCTCTCTTGAATCTCTTGTATTCTTTTGGTGATGCTTGCATCTGTAGTGTTGTATGAGGTAAGTGGGCCATGTCCTGCTGCCTGGCTAGCTTAACCCCTTAAATAACCACACAGAAATTGTATTAATTAAATTACTGCCTGGCCCATTATATCTAGCCTCTTCTTGGCCAACTCTCACATCCTGATCTAACCCATTTCTACCAATCTGTGCAATACCACAAGGTCGTGGCTTACCAGGAAAGATTCCAACCAGCGTCAGTCTCAGACAGGAGCTTCATGGCATCTGCCACACTGCCCTTCTTCCCAGCATTCCATCCTGTCTACTCTGCCTACCTGATTTCTGCCTTATCAAAAGGCCAAGGCAGTTTCTTTATTCACCAATGAAAGCAACACAAATACAGAAGGAACTCCTACACCACTGTAGTTCCTGTTCACTTACCCAGATTTTCTATCTCCAGGATTCCTTCTTTTTTTATTGCTTCTATATTCGTTTTCAGGGGTTGAGCAGTTTCCTTTACCCATCTATTTGTTTCTTCTTGACTTTTTGGCATTTATTAGGGGATTTATTGATTTCCTCCCCTTTTTTTGTTTCTTCCTCAATTTCTTTAAGGTATTTCTTTCATTTCTTCTTTAAGAAGCTCTCTAATCTTCATAAAGATGGTTTTAATATCATTGTCTTGTGCTTTACCTGCATTGGGTTTTCAGGTCTTACTGCTGTAGGAGGCTGGGCTCTGGCAGTGCTGCATTACCCTTTCCTTTATTGTGTTGTTACCCTGGTGTTTAGTCATCTGGATTTGGGGTGATTATAAGGCTAGGTGTTGGTTCCTGAGTTTGTCTTTGTTGCGTGGGTGTTTTGTTCCTTGGTTTCTGTTTCCTCTCTGATCTTCTGGCCTGAGTGGTCAGGGTTTTGTTGACTAGCAAGTCTTTAAGTCCAGTACAGTTTTTGTGGCCTGCAAGACCTCTGGGATTTTGGTTCCTCTGCAGTTCCAAGTACCTGTGTGACCTCTGGGGTTCTGAGTACCTGCTTGATTCGCATGTTTAGGGAGTGTGGGCTGTGAGGTTTTACTTTAGGTCCCCAAATCTGGCCTGGCCTCCAAAAAGGCAGAAGTCTTCTGCCAAAGTTGTTATTGCTGGAGTGTGGAGCCCAGGGGAGGAGTGCAGTCTGGGGTTGTTGCACAAGCTTTTAGAAGCACTAATGAACAGTGGTCTTATCTTGGGTCCCCAGATCTGACCTTGCCTCTGGTAAAGCAGCCTAAAAAAGCTGGTGGTATGGGCTGGGATATAGAGCCCTATCAGTTGATTCTCAGTTGTCGACTTAATGTGAGTGGCTGAATGAGGAGATAGAGAATTAGGGTCTAAGGGATGAGATGTGCCACTCAAGGGCATGCCCTCATGTGACCCACTTTCTGTAATAGGTCCTATCTCTTAGTGCTTCATTCAGACGGGAATTCATTAACAGATCAGCGTTAGAGCCCTCGCGATCAAGTCACCTTTCATGGTTCCACTTATGGACAGTTTTGCACTGAGGAGCAAAATTTCAAGTCATGAGTGTTAGGGTTTATTTCAAGTCCAAACTGTTGGGATCCAGAGTGGGTTAATGGTGGCGGTTGGCAGAGCATGCTTACACACTAGCGATGATACTGTGAAGGACTGGAAGCTGAGGTGATGTGGAAAGACGGCTATGATGTGTGCTGAGGAAACAGGTGCTAGAGTGGACTGTGAAAGTGGGACACTCAGGAGCTAGAACTTTCTGTATGTGTTTCAGAGTAGGTTTTCAACTTTGACAAAATTTACTTCTTTTTAAAATATGGATTTGTGTGATATTTTCATAGTTCCACTTTTGAATTGTTCATTTCTTATGTGGCTTTTGTGTTTTGAATTTACTCCCTGCATCTTTTCCGAATATGTTTATTGTAACAATTATTTAATGAGTTCATAAAGGCCTCTATAAACAAGATGGTGTCACTGGAGATGATTTTGCCATCACATTTTCCTAAGCAACCCTCCCAGTTGGAATCCCCCGCAGCCGCTGACTGTGACGAGCTAAACTTCACCATCTTCACCTTGCTTCTTAAGGACTCCCTTCAATGGCTTCCTGTCTGGACTGTTTCTTTTCTTTAGTGGAGTAGGGGGTTGGCACAGAAACTTTCAATGTCTCTCATTCTCAGTTATGGATCTGCAGTCATTGATACTACTGCCAAAGAAGTTTCCCTGCCCATGACAGCCAGCCCAGGGCAGCACAGATCATAGACTCCCACATAGTTTCCAGTGGCAACACAGATGGTAGACATCAACAAATTTTCCTGCGGCAGCTCAAATCCCAGACATCTATCTGCTCCCGACCCTAGCAGCAGCACTAATCATGGACTTCAACATGGTTTGCATTGACAGTGCAGACCATAGACATCAATATAGGCTCAGGCAGCTACATGGACCATGGGCATCAACATGTCCTGCTGTGACAACACTGATGTTAATGTGACCTCCAGTGCAGTACAGACCACAGACATCAGCTTGGCCTTTTTTATGGTCTGCCTTGGAGAATTTTCCATTTTTATTTTGCTATTGTTGGTTGGCACATTCAATAAGGCTTGTGTGGCTTAAAACACTTTTCAAGGCTTTCATTTCCATGTTGATCTGCCTAATTGATTTGACTTTATTGAAGGTCTTTGTCTTAGAGTTTCTGTTGCTGCAACAAAACACCATGGCCAAAAAGGAAGTTGGGAAGGAAAGGGTTGGTTATTTGGCTTATACATTCATATTGCTGTTAACCAGAGAAAGAAGTCAGTACAGGGATTCAAACAAGGCAAGAACCTGGAGGCAGGGGCTGATGCAGAGGCCATGGAGGGGAACTGCTTACTGGCTTGCTCCTCATGGCTTGCTTAGCCTGCTTTCTTATAGAACCCAGGACCACCAGCGCAGGGATGGTACCACCCACAGTGGACTGGGCCCTCCTCATCAATCACTAATTAAGAAAATGCCTTACAGGCCCGTTTACAGCTGGATCCTATGAAGGCATTTCCTCAGTTGAGGTTCCCTCCTTTCAGATAACTCTAGTTTTTGTCAAGTCTTTTGACAGAACACTAGTCAGAGTGCTACTACTGTTGCCAACAAATTCGCAGTGTTGATTTTTCAGTTATTGAAGGTTTTCATCATGGAGTTTCATGGATTGGTGGCTGAATATGTTCAGTTCTTATACTTTCTTGATGGATTATCCTTTTGATTAAAAAATAGCCTTATTTGTTGCTTTACCTTTATTATGGTCATAGTTTGTACAATCTTTTAAAATCTTTTAATTCACACTTAGTATCTTTGCATGTTAATTATGCATTCTTATAGATAGATGTAGCTGGATTTTTACAATCTGGTTTGACAGTTTTTGCCTCTTGATTACTTTATTAATCCACTCATATTTAGTGTATTATAGATTTAAATGAACCAATTTTGAAGCCCATCTGGCATGAATAAAGATATTTTAAAGAGATGTATGCATTCCTCCATTTGGTTATCAAACTAGTAAAACAATGTTCCCCAAGAAATTGAAATTTCTCTAGGTATCTTGTGATGGATGAAGGAAAGGCTGAGAGAGCCAAAGGAGGAACTTGCTTCTTAGAGAAAGATTTATGACTTGTCAGGTGGCCTTGCCTGAGAGACAGGAGCTGAGGCATTGGTGTTGGACAGATCCATAGGACTGCAGAGTTTTGCTATGTAAACCTTATCCTCATGTTAGGACTGGGAAGCAGACTTGGCGATTGCTAGGTCTGTTTGTACTTCTTCACGATGGATACATCTTTCTGTTTCTTTTCTCTTTGAAGTTTTATCTTTACTTACTGAAGTTTGCAGTGAGAGCTATATTAAGACTGAGTGAGCACAGACTCTGACCATAATAACTCAAAATTTCTCCTTCTTTCTTACCCCTTCTCTTCCTCCTTCTTTCTTTCTCTCTCTCTTCTTTCTTTCTTTCTTTCTTTCTTTCTTTCTTTCTTTCTCTCTCTCTCTCTCTCTCTCTCTCTCTCCCTCCCTCCCTCCCTCCCTCCCTCCCTCCCTTCCTCTCTCTTTCTCCTTTCCCCCTCCCTCCCTTCCTCTCTCTCTCTCTTTCTCTCTCTCCCTCCATCCTTCTCTTTCGTTCTTTTATTCATTATTTATTAGTTGTGTAGCCTAACCTGGCCTGAATTTACAATTCTCCTCAATCTCCTCAATCTCCCATTTGTTTGTGTTTATTATTGATTTTTAAAAAAAAAATTTAAAAATTTATAGTCTTTGCATTCAGCGAATATTTTCCTTTGGGATATTTTTATTTCTTTCATGTGTGCTATTAAGTTGCTAGTATGCAATCTCTCCAAGAAGGCGCTTAGTGCTATGGACTTTCCTCTTAGTACTGCTTTCACTATGTCCCATAGGTGTAGTTATTTTTGGCATTCATTTTCATTGAACTCTAGGAAGTCTTTAACTTCTTTCTTCCTTTACCCAGTGGTAACTCTGTAGAGAGTTGTGGTATAGGAGGACCTTCTGTATTTGTGTTGCTTTCATTGGTTGAATAAAGAGACTACCTTGGCCTTTTGATAGGGCAGCCCTTAGGTGGGCATAGTAGACAGAACAGAATGCTGGGAGGAAGAAGGCAGTGTGGCAGACACAATGAATCTCTGGCCTGAGATGGACGTAGGTTAGAATCTTCCTGGTAAGCCACGACCCCGTGGTGATACACAGATTACTAGATATGGGTTAAAGCAAGATGTGAGAGTTAGCCAAGAAGAGGCTAGATATAATGGGCCAGGCAATGTTTTAAATGAATACAGTTTTGTGTAATTATTTTGGGTATAAGCTAGCCGGATGCCGGGAACGCAGCCCTCTCCTCCTTACCACAATTGGCTGCCCAACATGGTTGACTGACTCCATGTAAAATCTGAGAGAGCTTCAAAAACATTTTGTGATCTACTTATGTACATACATAGATGTGTATGCATATTTGCCATGTGATGTGCAATGTGTGATGACAGTTAATATTAGTTACTAATATTAGTTGATACTGGATTAAATGAACCTGTGTTTGCCTATCAAGTAAAGAAGGGCTATTTTGTAAATTAGACATTGTGGGAAGACTGACATTCCCATAGTGTTTTCATAACAGACATGTTTTTATATGACTCAATCCTTCTTTCCTTCTATGTATTATTATTATTATTATTATGATGCATATGTTCTCTATGTGTTACAAAGTGAAATCCATTGTTAGAATTATTAGTTCTCTATCCCCTTCTAGAAGCTGGAAGGAGAACAGTGAACAAGCAGGTATGGTTTATATTTCTTGTAGGCATTTTTGCTTCATGGGCCACTACATTTATGTTCCCATCCATTGCCATTTCCTTATTTCTGCACACCTTTATCTCTATTCAATTTTTGTTTTAGTCGCATTTCAATATGTGTATTATATATCTATTATTTAATTCAGTTGCTTTTTAATCAGTTAATAATTGAAGGGAGGAAATTACCATTTCCCTGGTGTTTTAAGTTTGCTGATGCGTCTTTATCGAGCTTATATTTTTCTGTGCTTCCCTCCCTTCTCTCCCTTCCTCTTCTATCCTCCCCCATGATTCCCATGCTCCCAGTTTACTCAGGAGATCTTGCTTTTTTCTACTTCCCATGTAGATTAGATCCATGTATGTCTTTCTTATAGTCCTCACTGTTGTCTAGGTTCTCTGGGATTGTGAATTGTAGGCTGGATTTTCTTTGCTTTATGTCTAAAAGTCACTTATGAGTGAGTACATGTTTGTCTTTCTGGGTCTGGGTTACCTCACTCAATATGATGTTTTCTAGATCTATCCATTTACCCACAAATTTCAAGATGCCATTATTTTTTCTGCTGTGTAGTACTCCATTGTGTAAATGTACCACATGTTCTTTATCCATTTTTTTGCTTGAGGAGCATTTAGATTGTTTTAAGATTCTGGCTATTACAAATAATGCTGTTATGAACATCGTTGGGCACATTTCCTTGTTGTATGATTGAGGATCCTTTGGGTATATACCCAAAAGTGGTATTGCTGGGTCTCAAGGTAAGTTGTTTCCTAATTTTCTGAGATGTTGTCATACTGATTTCCAAAGTGGCTGTACCAGTTTTCACTCCCACCAGGAATGAAGACATGTTCCCCTTACCTGACACCCTCTCCAACATGAGCTGTCATCAGTGTTTTTGATATTGGCTATTCTTATAGGTATAAGATGGAATCTCAGAGTTGTTTTGACTTGCATTTCTCTCATGCCTAAGGATGTAGAGCATTTCCTTAAGTACCTTTCAGCTGTTTTAGATTTATATGTTGAGAGTTCTCTGTTTGGCTCTGTATTCCATTTTTTTTATTGGATTATTTGTTCTTTTGATGACCAATTTCTTGAGTTCTTTGTGTATTTGAGATCAGTCCTCTGTCTGATGCGGGGTTAGTGAAGATCTTTTCCCATTCTGTAGGCTGCCGTTTTGTCTTGTTGACCATGTCCTTTGTTTTACAGAAGCTTTTCAGTTTCAGGAGGTCCCATTTATTAATTGTTTCTCTCAGTGTCTGTGCTGCTGGGATTATATTTAGGAAGTGATCTCCTGTTCCAATGCATTGAAGTGTACTTCTCATTTTCTCTTCTATGAGGTTCAGTGTGGTTGACTTTATGCTGAGATCTTTGATCCATTTGGACTTTAGTTTTGTGTATGGTGATAGATATGGATCTATTTTCATTCTTTTACATGTTGATCTCCAGTTATGTCAGCACTATTTGTTGAATATGCTTTTTTTTCCCATTTGATATTCTTTGCTTCTTTGTCAAAAATCAGGTATTCATAGGTGTGTGAATTGATATCCAGGTCTTCAATTTGGTTCCATTGGACCTCCTGCCTGTTTTTATGCTAATACCAGGCTGTTTTTAGTACTGTAGCTCTGTAGTAGAATTTGAAGTCAGGGATTGTGATGTCTCCAGAATTTCCTTTATTGTATAGGATTGTTTTGGCTATCCTGGGTTTTTTGCTTTTCCATATGAAGTTGAATATTGTTCTTTTAAGGTCTGTGAAGAATTTTGCTGGGATTTTGATGGGCATTACATTAAATCTCTAGAATGATTTTGGTAAGATTGCCATTTTTACTATGTTAATTTTACCTCCCCAAGAACATGGGAGATCTTTCCATTTTCTGGTGTTTTTAATTTCTTTCTTCAAAGATTTAAAGTTCTTGTCAAACAAGTCTTCCCCTTGTTTGGTTAGAGTTACTCCAATTTATGTTATTTGTGGCTATTGTGAAGGCTGATATTTCTCTGATTTCTTTCTCAGCCCATTTATCATCTATATAAAGAAGGGCTACTGATGTTTTTGAATTAATCTTGTATCCTGCTACATTATTGAAGGTGTTTATAAGTTGTAGAAGCTCCTTGGTTGAATTTTTGGGGTCACATATGTAAACTTTCATATTATCAGCAAGTCCTGAGAGTTTGACTTCTTTTTTCCAATTTATATCTCCTTGATCTCCTTTTATTGACTCATTGCTCTAGCTAGAACTTCAAGTACTATATTGAATAGATTTGGAGAGAGTGGATAACTTTGTCTTGTTCCTAATTTTAGTGGGATCATTTTGAGTTTCTCTATGTAGTTGGAGGCTGCTTGACCTAAAATAACCACACAGAAACTGTATTGTTACAACAATATTAACCTATTAACTCACTCTCTTTATTGGCTAGCTCTTATATCTTAAATTAACCCTCTCTTATTATTTTATATTTTACCATAAGACTCGTGGTTTGCCAGCAAGGTTCCAGTGTGGCTGTCTCCTGTGGTGGATTCATGGCATCTCTCTGACTCTGCCCACTCTCTCTCTACATCTCTGTTTGGATTTCCCACCTGACTTTACTCTGTTGAGCCGTTGACCAAAAGCAGCTTTATTCATTAACCAATAAAAGCAACACATATACAGAAGGACTTCCCATACCATCTCTCCATTTAGTTTGGTGCTCTCTGTTTGCTTGCTGTATATTGCCTTTATTATGTTAGGTATGTTCCTCATATCCATGCTCTCTCCAAGACCTTTATCATGAATGGATGTTGTATTTTGTCAAAGGCTTTTTCAGTATCTAATGAGATGATCATGTTTTTTTTTTCAGTTCGTTTATATCTTGGATTATATTCACAGATTTTTGTATGTTGAACCCTGCATCCCTGCATCTCTAAGATGAAGCATACTTGGTCATGGTGGATGATTTTTCTGATGTGTCCTTGCATTCAGTTTGCATTTTATTAAGTATTTTTGCATTGATATTCATGAGTGAGATTGGTTTGTAATTCTCTTTCTTAGTAATGTCTTTATGTGGTTTTGTATTAGGGAAATTGTAGCCTTGTAAAAAGAATTTGGCAATGTTCCTTCTGTTTCTGTTGTGTGGAACAATTTGAGGGTTAGTTCTTCTTTGAAATAACTGTTATTAGTTCTTCTTTGAAAATCTTGTGGAATTTTGCACTGAATCCATCTGGTCCTAGGCTGTTTTTGGTTGGAAGACTTTTGAAAATTGTTTCTATTTCTTTAGCAGTATAGTTTAGCAGTTATATTCAATTTGCTTATCTGGTCTTGATTTAATTTTGGTAAGTGATATTTATCCAGAAAATTGTCCATTTCCTTTAAGTTTTCCAATGTTGTGGCATATAGGTTTTTGAAGTATGACCTGATGATTCTCAGGATTTCCTCCATGTCTGTTGTTATGTCCCCCTTTTCATTTCTGATTATGTTAATTTGGATATCCTCCCTCTGCCTTTTGGTTAGTTTGGATAAAGGTTCATCTATTTTGTTGATACTCTTGAAGAACCAACTCTTTGTCTTATTGACTTTGTATTGTTTTCTTTGTTTCTATTTTGTTAATTTCAGTTTTCAATTTGATTATTCCTTGCCGTCTTGCCCTCCTGGGTAAGTTTGTTTCTTTTTGTTCTAGAGTTCTCAGGTGTTCTTTTAACTCACCATGTGGGATTTTTCCAGCTTTTTAATGTAGGCATTTAGTGCTATGAACTTTCCTCTTAACAGTGCTTTCATTGTGTTCCATAAATTTGGGTATTTTTTTTTGAAGACAGATGCTAAAAAGAAATCCCACACTAGCTCAGAATTGAGTATAATAAAGGGTTATTTATTTAGGGGTAGACTCACAGATCACAGTCTTCTGGTTGAAGGGGGAACAGCAACTGAATCCTGGCAGCCAGAAGAGAGGGCTACTGAGTGCTTACTTTGGCATTTATAGTATAAAAGGCCATGCCCAAGTGGGTGGGTAACTTAAAGGCTACTGGCTATAGGAATTCCTATGTCATTATGTGGTCATTTTGTTGAATTTTAGGAAGTCTTTAATTTATTTATTTCTCCCTTGACCCATTGATGATTCAGGTGAGCATTGTTTATTTTCCATGTGTTTTGGGGCTTTCTGAAATAAGTGTTGCTGTTGAATTCTAATTTTAAGACATGGTGATCTGATAAGATACATGGGATTATTCCAATTTTTTTTTTAATCTATGAGGATTGCTTTGTTACTTAGTATGTGGTCAGTCTTTGAGAAGGTTCCATGAGGTGCTGAGAAGAAGGTATATTCTTTTATGTTTGGATGGAATGATCTATAGATGTCTGTTAAGTCCATTTGAGTAATACCATCTGTTAGTTCCCTTATTTCTCTGTTAAGTTTCTGTTTGACAGACCTGTCCAGTGGTGAGAGTGGGGAGTTGAAGTCTCCCATTATTAGTGTGTGGAGTTTATTGTGTGATTTAAGCTTTAGTAGTGTTTCTGTTACATATGAAGGTGCCCTTGTATTTGGGGCATAGATGTTCAGTACTGAGATTTCCTCTTGATGGATTTTTTTTTCCTGTGACTAATATGAAATGTCCTTCTTTGTCTCTTTTGATTTATTTTAGTTTGAAGTCTATTTTCTTAGATATTAGCATGCGATACTAGCTTGTTTCTTAGGTCTATTTAATTGGAAATTTTTTTCCAAACCCTTTACTCTGAGGTGATTTCTCTCTTTGCAGTTGAGGTGTGTTTCTTGTATACATCAGAAGGATGGATTCTGTTTTCATATCCCATCTGTTAGCCTGTTTCTTTTTATAGATGAATAAGTCCATTTATATTAAGGGATATTAATGATGAGTGATCACTAGTTCCTGTTATTTTAGTTTTTGTTGTTGGTGATGTAATTGTGTGTGTGTTTCCCTTCTTTGGGATTTGCTGCTGTGAGGTCATCTATAGTCTGTGTTTTTGTGGGTGTTGCTAACTTCCTTGGGTTGGAGTTTTCCTTCTAGTACTTTGTGTAGGGCTGGGTTTATCGCTGGGTATTGGTTAAATCTGGTTCCGTCATCGAATATCTTGTTTTGTCCATCTATGGTGATTGAAAGTTTTGCAGGGTATAGTATTCTGGGCTGGCATCCATGGTATCTTAATGTCTACATAACACTTGACCAGGACTTTCTGGCTTTCATTGTTTCCAGTGAGAAGTCAGGCATAATTCTGATGGGTCTGCCTTTATATGTTACTTGGCCTTTTTTCTTTGCATATTCTTTCTTAATATTCTTTATTAATTCTGCATGTTTAGTAGTTTGATTATTATGTGGCAAGGGGACTTTTTCCCCCTCCAGTCTATTTGGTGTTCTGTAAAGCTTCTTATATCTTCATATGCATATCTTTCTGTTTTCTTCTATGATATTGTTGAATATATTTTCTGTGCTTTTGAGTTGGACTTCTTCTTCTATCCATTTTATTCTTAGGTTCGGTCTTTTGATGGTGTCTCACATTTCCTAGATATTTTATGTTAAGCTTTTGTTAGATTTAATGTTTTATTTGACTGATGAGTCTATTTCCTCTATCATATTTTCAGCACTTGAGAGTCTCTCTTCCATCTCTTGTATTCTGATGTTTATGCTTGCGTTTGTTGTTCCTGATTGCTTTTCTATATTTTCCATTTTTAGAATTCCCTCAATTTATATTTTCTTTATTGTCTCTGTTTCAGTTTTCAAATTTTGAATTGTTTCTTTCACCTGTTCAATTGCTTTTTCTTTGTTTTCATTAAGGGATTTTTTGATTTCTTCCAAATTTTTGTTTGTCTTTTCCTTCATTTCTTTGAGTGAATTTTTCATTCCTCTTTAAAGGCCTCAAACATTCTCCTGAATTTATCTTTTAGGTCATTTTCTTCTGCTTCATCTGTATTGGGTGCTCAGATCTTGCTGTTTGAGAGCTACTAGTCTTTGTTAGTGTTGTGTTGCTCTTTGTGGTGCTGTGTGTTCTTACATTGTTTGCCCATCTTATCCTTTGATCGGTGTAGTTGAGGCTGTCTGTGTCTCTGTTGATCACTCTTTCAGGTACCAGTGGATCCAAGGTTCAGATAGTTGCTCCTCATGATGGAGTCCAGGCCATGGTTCCAGTCACTCCAGAAGTCACTTGGTATTTTTGGAGGTTGCTTGGTGCTCCTGAAGGACACTCTGCAATCCTGAAGGTTATTCAGACCTGCTCCCATGAAGGTAGCTGGCTTGGGTCTCTCATATGGAGGTTGATGGTTCAGTCCTGATTTTGTGGAGGTGGTTAGCTCAGGCCTGCTCTGGTGGAAGTCACTGGTTCAGGCCTGCTCCCATGGAGGTCGCTGGTCTGGGTCTGCAGAGGTCACTCACTGGCTTGGGCCTGCTCTGGTGGAGGTCACTGGTTTGGGCCTGCTCTGGAGGAGTTTGCTGGCTTAGGCCTGTTCCTGTGGAGGTTGTTGGCTAGGGCTTGCTCTGGTGGTGGTCACTGGCTCAGGCCTGGTCCTGCAGAGGTCACTGGCTTGGGCCTCCTCCCACAGAGGTAGCTGACATCGCTGATGTGTTTTAACAATGTGTTTTCTTCTGTGATTTAGACTTGCTGTTGTCGTTAATTTTCCTTAGATTAAAGAATGTATTATCTAATCTGTAAAGTGAGCTGGCTAGCAAAGCATTTCTTTCTTTTTTGTGTGTTAGTTTTTATTTTGTCTTTGGAGATGTTGGTTCTGCTGCTGTAGACTAGATTATCTTTTTATTTCAGAGTGACTGCCGCCCCACTGCTTTCTAGGGCCATTTCAGATGGGGCTGACTAGTTAGCGCTGTGAAGAGTCATGTTAGTTCTCGTTGGCTGTCAATCCTAGAATTCCTATTGGAGACACAAACTCCCCGAATTCCTTGCTTCACTTCAGACATGACGCCCTCAGTTCTCTTAATTCAGCACTAAGAGCTGCCTTGAAACCTACATGTGTTCTTTACCTGTGGCGGGGTCGCTGCTTCCCTAGTTTCTTCAAGTGCCAGTCATATTGTTGTCTTTGGGTGTAATGCTTTATTAAAAATACCATGTTTTCGAAAACGAGTGTTTCTCCTCCCAGATACTGACTGGTTCCTACTGTTCCCTTTCCAAGAGATTTTATTTGCTTGCTTGTGACGTGGCTGATGCATCCTTCATGAGCCTTTTGCACAGATAGCTTCTGATGTCGCTTGCTTGGACTTTAGAAAGTTGGGTTTGTATACCATTTGAGATGATGGGGTTCGACGTGGTTGGCTCTGAATTCTGTGACCCGCCCTCACACTGTCTGTTCGTATCACTAATGGCTCAGTATCATCCCCTGATACAAGTTCAGCTCTTGTTTTTTATAATGCCGGTGGCATACTTCCCCTGCAATCTGACCCGATTAAACGTTGGCCTTTCTGCAGGGCTAGGTTTAAGACTAATGTTTGAAGTTTGTTTTGATCCTAGTGGGTGGGAGTTTTGCTAGCCATGCTTCCTGTGTCTCCTGGTAAATAGCCAGGCTTCAGCTTAGCTTTCTTTCGGTCTCATGTAGATTCCAGTATCATCTTAATTGCTCATTCTAGTATTTTCCTTTTTCTAAGAATGCACTTAGTTTGAGTTTCTGTTCTTTTTGAGGGAGGTTTATAGGCCTTTCATTTTAGTCCCTGTCTCTCCCATTATGGAAAATTACTACTGCTCTGAAGCTGTGGATCAATATAGAGCCTTTTTCTTTTGGAGTGACACCCTTTTCATTGTGCTGCTACTAAAACAGAGCCTTGAAGATTTGGGCTGTGGTTCTGCCTGTTTTTCCCTGGCATAGAGACTTTGCCATCTGTGTGAACAGGAGAACATCTGGGCACATTTGCCCTCTGTGTGAACAGAAGAACATCTGGGAACATTTGCCCTCTGTGTGAACAGGAGAACATCTGGGAACATTTGCCCTCTGTGTGAACAGGAGAACATCTGGGCACATTTGCCCTCTGTGTGAACAGGAGAACATCTGGGCACATTTGCCCTCTGTGTGAACAGGAGAACATCTGGGCACATTTGCCCTCTGTGTGAACAGGAGAACATCTGGGCACATTTGCCCTCTATGTGAACAGGAGAACATCTGGGCACATTTGCACTCTGTGTGAACAGGAGAACATTTGGGCACATTTGCCCTCTATGTGAACAGGAGAACATCTGGGCACATTTGCACAGTTTCAGAGTCTCTCCAAGGTGCTGCGGGGACTGCTGCCTCCCTCCTTTTTCCAGTATGAGCTAGAACTGAGGGCCCTGTGCTTTTGTTTGTTTTGTTTTTAGTTTCCCCAATACCCCCTCCCCATCGGTCTCTCCTCCTCCCCCTGAAGCCCTACTGCCTCTCTGTAGCTGCTGTTCCATTGGGCTGGGGGTGGAGAAGAATGTCACTGCTTAAGTGCCACACACTTTTCTTTTCACAACCAAGATTCAGATTTTTTCCATACAGTTTTTATTGGCTGCAGACCTTTGGGACAGTTCTCTTAGGCTCCCACTGATTACTTTAAGAGCCCTGGCAGCACTGGCTGC
>PVIU01029067.1:0-18179 GCA_004026605.1 Ondatra zibethicus
TACTACCCTCCTTCTCCCTCCCTCTGTTTCCTCCCCTCCTCCTCCCTCTCCTCCCCTTCTTCCTTCCTTGTTCCCTTTTCTTTCTCTCCTACTTCTCCCCTCTTCCTCTCTCCTTCAACTGTCTACTGCGCATCATGGGTGCTGAGGACAAGCCAGCCCTTCTCAGACTTTCAAATGATCTAAGGACCTTGTTAAAATCCAGACACTCACTCAGCAGGTCTGAAGTGGAGGCTGAGATTCTACATTTCCATAAGCTCTTGGTGACGCCTGCTGCAAGCCAGCAGGACATGCTTGGAGACGTGAGTACCACGGTGACTTGATGTCCATTTGGCATTTCTAGGAACAAAATCCCTTGAATGTGTTCAAACACAGTAACTTTTCTTCCAGACTCTCTTCCCTCTTAGGCAGCATGATGTTGCCCTGTCCCTCAGGAAGCACAATCCCGTACTTCAGTGTGTTAAGCTCTCTGCTTCTTCTCAGAAATCAAGGCGTTTGTCATAGCATGAGGTCTCTGGCTTGACGGAGTTTATGTTTAACATGTTACCATTCAAGTACATGCGCCTACACAAAGCCAGACCTGGGTGTTAAATGAGGGCTTCAGACACCAGAGAGCAAGACACCAGTGTCTGCGCAGAGCTAAGGCCCAGATACTGGCTTTGAAATGTTGAGGGTGAACACATGCTCCCCATGCGGGGTAGCATTCATATGTCTTAATGCGACAGTCATGTCTCTCCATATAAATACACACTCCCACAGGACACGAGATGTCGTGGCATATCATCAAGTGTTCATAACTACAAGTTTTCCTCGTTCCTCATTAGCGGAGCAACCCCTAGGCTGTGATGTGGACCCATCTGGAACACGAACACACAGGCTGCTGGCTGCTCTGCACCATTGTACCCATTGTTTAAGCAACATGTTTATCTCATCTGGCTGCACTTTGTGGGCTTGCAGCCCCTGCTCTGTGACATCTGAAGATTATTATCTGCCGTGGAAACACTGATGTCAAATGGATGTGGGTGGGGTTCAGGCCACGAATAAACACAAATAGTTCATCCCACAGGGCGCAAGTTATTATTGGGTCGAGGAGGTGCCAGCTGTGTGGGTCACCCCTCACATGTGCCATGTTGGCCCAGTCTGGTAGGCTGCAGGGAGGCTCACTTAAGAGAAAATGCGTATTTAAGTAGCAGGAGTAACTTGGGTTAAATGTCCCAAATAGGACACAATTTACCTGTGGTAACAGTAGAAACAGAGCAGAGGAGTAACTGGAAATGACTCTAGCAAAGCAAAAACAAAAACAAAACAAAAAAACTTGTTAGTTTGCTTTTTGCATCTGTAAATGTGAGGCATGTATGCATGTATATATTGTGTGGGGGGGTATATGTACAAGCAAACTTGTGTGCATGAGTGTGTGGAGGCCCACAGTTAACACCGGCTGACTTTCTCCATCTTGCTGAACTTAGCTTGCTATTTTAGATTATTATTCTGGTTAGCCAGCCTGCGCTGAGGATTGCTGCCTCACGTCTCAGAAGGTGAGATTCCAGGCAGGCCCGCATGCCCTCCTGGCTTGTAGTTCTGGAAATCTGAGCACTAGTCCTGTTCTCACGCTTGCACAGCAAACTCTCTACCCACTGAACTGTTTCCTTGGCCTTGATGCTAACAACCGATCACTCACTGTTGCGCGATGTTTTACTCTTATGGCATTTTGAGGGGCCCACCACCCAGCTCCCATATAAATCACACACAGAGTTGTACTCTTAGTCATGAACGCCCGGCGTTAGCTTGGCTTATTTCTTGCCAGCTTTTCTTAAATTATCCCAACTACCTTTTGCCTCTGGGCTTTTATCTTTCTCCATGGCTTGCTTTGTAGCTGGGTGGCTGCCCCTGATGTCCTCCTCTCCTTGTTCTCTTGCTCCTCCTCTTCCTCGTTTCTCCTTCTGTTTATCTTCTCTGCCTGCCAGACCCACCTATCCTTGCTCCTGCCTTGCTATTGGCAATTCAGCTCTTTATTGGAACATCAGGTGCTTTAGACAGGCAAAGAATCACAGCTTCACAGAGTTAAACAAATGCAGCATAAGCAAAAGCAACACACCTTAAAATAATTTTCCCCAACAACTCACTGTGTGTGGAGAAAGACGTGATTAAATTTACGATCTTTTTAGGAAGGGCCAGTGCCTAGGAAGAGAGCACTCTTTCTCCCAGCAGAACATCCTTCTGAAAGTTAACTTCTGGAAAGGGGGTTTAGGGGTCCTAGAATCCTTGCAGTTGAATAGGGCTGAAGTCAGCCATAGCTACCATGGGAAGCCAATGGAGCTAGGAGAGTTGTGGAATATTACTTTAAGCTATGTTACATTCTTTTATGCTGTGAAATATTTGTTTAATGATGCAAAGACATGTTGCATTTGTTTAAATCTGTGAAGTTATGTTGCTTTGCCTGCCTAGGATACCTGATTGGTTTAATAAAGAGCTGAACGGCCAATAGCTAGGCAGGAGGAAGAATGGGCGGGGCTGTCAGGCAGAGAGAATAAATAGAGGAAGAGCGAGAAGAGGAGGAGGAAGAGAAGAGAATAAGGAGAGAAGGAAATCTGGGGCCAGCTACCCAGTAACACAGCCAGCCCAGAGTAAGAGGAAAGAGGTATAGAATAGAGAAAGATAAAAGCCCACAGGCAAAAAGTAGATGGGTAATTTAAATTTAAGTTAAAAAAGCTGGCTTGAAACAAGTCAGGCTAAGGCCAGACATTCATAAGTAAGAATAAGTCTCCAAGTATTTATTTGGGCGCTGAGTGGCGGGCTACCAAAGAGGGAAAAAACCAACTATGAGAGAGTGTTTGTGGACGGGGAGAGGAGGCAGGACTGCCCAATAATACAGCTATCTTTATGAGATCCTGGTTCTGTGCTAAACATTTTGTCCTTTCTTCCTTCCAAAAGGACAGTGCCATCTGTCCCAGGTCTAGGAATAGTTTGGAGACAGAGAGACCTTCCCCAGGACCACTGCATAGTGCCAGGGAGAGAGTTTAATTACTGTCACATTTGACTCCAAGCTGACTTTCTAGCCACCGTTCTAAACCTGTGCTGATAACGAGTGACCTGCATACAAAACTTCAACCTACTGGGCTAAAAGTACTGGTTTCTATTTGATCTTTGACACTCACAACATGGCCTGGTGTCAGAGGATCCATTGATCAGGTACCCAGGCAACCAGAGAGTGACCAGACTCTGGCCAGTTTTCACTGGTGAAGGCAATAAAATTTGAGGCCACAGTGACTAATTACACTATTATGTCTCTCTGGTCTCCTACCTGGACTCTGGGCCTGTGTAAGCCCTGAGCTGAGTGGTTACAGTAAGAAGCTGGAACTATTGACTCCCCTTGGCAGATAGATCAAAGAAGGAAACACGTGACACTTTCTAGGGGTATATACCAGATTGCTACTAGAAGTCAGGTCTTGTCTACATGGCTACAGTGCATGTCAATGGAGACACCGTGAGTACAGGTGAGTGTGAGGTCACATGACTACGGGTGAGCGTGGGGTCATGTGACTACAGGTGAGAGTGAGGCCATGTGACTACAGGCGAGTGTGAGGTTACATGACTACAGGCGAGTGTGAGGTTACGTGACTACAGGTGAGTGTGAGGCCACATGACTACAGGTGAGTGTGAGGTCACGTGACTGCAGGTGAGCGTGAGGCCACGTGACTACAGGTGAGTGTGAGGCCACATTCACTGCACAAGGCAGGCTGAGGCCAAAAGAACCTTCTTCCAAATCAGCTATATAAACACACGGAGCTGGCAGTACAGCTTAGAGGCAGAATCCTTGCCCAACACACACAAACCCCTGGGTTTCATCCCCAGCACACACAGACACACAGAGGGATATACCCACACATAGACACCCACTGAGACACACAAACACAGACAGATACATACATACACAGACACACACACACAGAGACACATGTGTGCGTGCGCGCGCATACACACACACACACACACACACACACACACGGTAAAGCTAATGAACTGGGAGAAGTTTCAGAGTGGGGAAATCATACAAACCTCAGAACTCAAATTATGTGTAGAGTGCTTAAATCTTTCAGCCAGTCAGTGAGCAGCCCTAGTCACAGGATACTGGTTGAGTCCCAACCTCTAGGTTTCTTTGCAATTTATTTCCTTTCTAGAAGGCATCCCTTTCTCCTACTTTCCTCTGCCAATTCTTAGCTTCTCCACCCCCTAGTCAGTACTGCACAGCTGTGCAGCAGAACACATACATCAAAGTCCTTGTGAATCCAATGATCAGCTCTTCTAGCTGCAGATAGGAATACTTAGGGGGTGCTTAAACGTTAGTGATGTCTTGGTATCCCCCCAGATAGTCAAATTTTATAGATCTAAGCTGCACTCTGGTTGGAGATTTTTAAAGCTGACCAGATTATTCTAGCATTCAGCCACAGTTGAGAATCGCGGAGTCAAACAGTACTGTGAACGGCACCCACAGGGGACATGTGGTACACAACCATCCACAGTGTGAGTGATGCACCCTTGAGACATGCGGTACATGACCCATGTAGTCCTTCAAGTATTCCCTGCTCACCCCTCTTGACCCTGTACTATCCCCAATGACTCAAGAGGTCACAGGCTAAATGCATGGTCTACCCTTGTTCTTTTTTCCCCTTGGGTTGGAGTTAGGGTTGAAGATAGAATAGATCTGAAGCCTCATCCTTGAAGGAGCTCCTCTGCTTCCTTCTCCTTTCTGACAAAGGGGCAGGCGGCCGGACAGTGGTGATGGTGGTGGTGGCTCACACCTTTAATCCCAGCACTCACGAGGCAGAGGCAAGCTGATCTCTGTGAGATGGAGGCCAGCCTGGTCTACAAACCAAATTCCAGGACAGCCAGAGCTGTTACATAGAGAAACCCTTGTTCCAAACAAAACAAAACAACAACAACAACAAAAAGAGAGGGGTAGTTGAGGGTCAGAGGCTGCTGAAAGCTCAAGAATCTCTTTTGGAGGCTGCCCAGTTCCTGGTGAGCATGCTGCTTTGATTGCTTGGTGGAAAGTGTAATTTAAGCTCTAGGAAGAATCTGGCCCATTCCCCAGTACCCAGGGCATTCTCCGATTGTAAATCAGCCACCTTAGAGGCTACATTTTCCTCTCAGGCCACAAAGAAACTATGTCTTTTTTTTCTGAATTAGCATTTAATTGCACCAAACACAGCCCTAAAGGCCTCCAGTGAAGTCTGGTGGCTCCCCAACATGCCTGGCTCCTGCTCATCCCCTCCTGTCACCTTCCCAAATCAAGGAGTGAGTTAAACTCCGGAAAATCAGAGCCCATTAGCTCTCAACCTTTGGAATGGTCTCTATCCTGCATGCGTCAGTGTCCTCTGATCCTGCCACAGGGATTCAATGTCAATGGTTTTGTAACAGTTGATGGCCTTCAAATGGGGAGATGTTTGAGGCCAAATCCCACAAGAATTCAGCAAAATGAGACAAATATGTGACATGAACAAGTCCTCGGTGTTGTGCTGGGTCCAAAGCCGGCCTATTTTACAGCTTGGATCTTTCTAACTCACTAATGTTTTTAAGCTGGGGAGCATAGCTGTCATTCAGAAAGTGCAAGGTGAGCACTCTAAAGTCTTACACCTGCCGCGCTTGTTTATCCTTGGCATCTCAAAACTGCTGCTTTGGGTGAAGCAATGGGATTAAAAAACAAACATTTTCTTTTTTAAATTCCAAATTCTAGAGCAGATATTTGAACCCAGACTAAAGTTGAAGAGACACAGGGCAAGAAGCAGGGGGTGGGGAGAGAGTGCTACAGATGGAAGAGAATATTAGATACCTGTTCAATCCAGTTGTCTCTTTGTAGCAGAACAGCAACAACAAAACACTGTTTTTTTAGACTCTCTTGCAGCTTGGACTGGGCCAATTCTATCAGAGAGGAAGAAATGGAAGTACAATAATTCGAGAGGGGGGGGAGTTGTTTTGTGTCTTTGAGTGTTTTGCCTACATGTATGTATGTTCACTGTATGCTGTCTTGTGCCCAAAGAGGCCAGGAGGAAGTGCTGGATCCCCAAAACTGTAATTAAAGATGTTTGTGAGCCACCATGTGGGTGCTAGGACCCGAACCCCAGTCTGAACTGACCTGTTTTTCCAAACCCAATTCAATCATTCTTTAGTATCATAAGGGATCATTAGTTCTGGGGCTCCACATGGTTATCAAACCCAGAGACACTCAAGCCTCCTATTTACCTTGGAACAGCATTTACCTACAACTACTAGCAGAGTCTTCATACTTTAAATCACCTCCATATTACCTATAATGCCTAGGACACATGCTCTATATGAGTAGTTGCTGAATGGTTTGTCTAGTGAATAGCAGCAAGACAAAAGAGGCAACCCATTTCCACCAGGAATGCAATTAAACTTTTACTTTTCTTCTTTTAAGATTTTATTTATTTATTTATTCTGTATACAGTGTTCTGTCTACATGTATGCCTGCATGCCAGAAGAGAACATCAGACCTCATTACAGATGGTTGTGAGCCACCATGCAGTTGCTGGGAATTGAACTCAGGACCTCTGGAAGAACAGCCAGTGTTCTTAACCTCTGAGCCATCTCTCTAGCCCTAAAAAATATTTTTAATCTGATTGATTGTAGAATGTAGAACTGACCAATACATAAAGCCAAATCTGTAGTATGAAACCTCCAGAAATGCTTTCTGGAAGAGTTGAATGAGCTGTGAGATCCACCTTTTTCCTCATCAGTTTCTTAAAATGGAGCTTCAGCATCCACTTCAGACCATGAAGCTACTAGAAGAAGAAAATCACATGCTGAGTGAGAATGTAACAGAATAGCAGGAGCTGGAGCCGCTGGTGACAGGGGACGTGGCCCTGAAGTGCGTTGCTCTGATTTCTTACATCTGACAGAAAAATGAACTTATCCCACTTAAAATTATCTGAGGCTTTTAGTTGCGTGATAAAATTGAGGGGCTGGTGTGTGACTCTGAAGGAGGGTGCTTGCCTGTCATGCACGAGGACTTGAGTTTGATCCCCAGCACTAAACACAAGCAAAGCCAACATTGTGCTGTGCTGTGGGATAATGCTTTTGTATAGTGTAAAGATTTGTCACTCGTATTGGTTTAATAAAATGCTGATTGGCCAGTAGCCAGGCAGGAAGTATAGGTGGGGTGACCAAACTAGGAGAATTCTGGTAAGAAGACAGGCAGAGACACAGTCACCAGCCAGATGCAGAGGAAGCAAGATGAAAATGCTGCACTGAGAAAAGGTACCAAGCCACATGGCTAAACATAGACAAGAATTATGGGTTAATTTAAGTTTTAAGAGCTAGTTAATAATAACCCTGAGCTAACAGGCCAAACAGTTTATAATTAACATAAGCCTCTGTGTGTTTCTTTGGGACTGAATGGCTGAAGGACCAGGTGGGACAGAAACTTCTGTCTACAAATGGTGCCTAAACATTTGGCAAGAATTTCCACATAAAGCCTGAGAAAGCTTTTTAAAAAATGAAAAAAAGGAGGATTATAGACAGATAAAAGAATAAAATCAATCATGGCACTTGGTAGCAGCACTGTCTCAGGTGAGCTCTGTTTGCTAGAGGCGATCAGAGGTGCAGCTCCTTTAAGAGAGGCTTCCTGACTCAGCATTAGCAGCAAAAACCTCACAACTCTTTTAAAAGGCCCTGCCACCAGACACTTAAATGGTGTTTATGAGCAGTCGCCAGCATGCTTCTTGGTGGTGGCATGGGCCTAGAAATTCCACTGAGTTGTGGTAAAAAAAAAAATAAATAAAAAATAAAAAAAAAACCTGGCTCCTGCCAGTACCTCTGCCATGAAAGCTAAACTCTCAGGAAGTCAAGGAGTGGAGTGAATCCAGCCACCAAAGCTGTGGCTTTAATTCTAGCAAATTAAATTAAAGATTCATGTGGTCAGAAAAAGAGAGATATACAGTAAAGACAGATTAAGATGAAAAAACCTCTAAATGGTTTGCAATGTGTTAAAAAAATGTAGGTTTTTGAGAGAAAAGAAAAATGATAGAGAAAGTCCTTTAAAAAAGACAGAGTAGTTGGGTGTGATGGCACACGCCTTAAATCCAGCATTTGGGAGGCATAGGAAGGTAGATCTCTGTGAGTTCAAGGGCAGCTTGGTCTATAGAGTGAGTTCCAGGACATCCAAAGATACACAGAGAAACCCTGTCTCAAAAAACCAAAAATTAAAAACAAAAGAGTAAAAAAAATTAAAGTTATGTAAAGATGGAAAATATACAGAGACTCTGGATACTGTATGTTATTGTGTTGTCTTTGAATTGTCTGACTGCTGAAGGAGGAACAACAGCTGCTACAAGACATTTGATTATAAATGCTGCTGGATTAATCCAACATATATATTTTGAAAATATCTTGACTTCAAAATTTAAGTCAAGAGATATGTTACTTTGGAGAAGAGGTTTTGCTTTTGTTCTTACAGGAAATGAGAGGCTGTGGATTCATTCTTGGTTAATAAAAATAAGGTTTGATTAAAGAAGACCCCCTGAAAAATCTCCATTGGGAACAGATGACTCAGGTGATCCAATATTTCAGAGCACCTCTGTTGCAGTTTTCTCTGAGTTCTATATCCAAAGCATCCTCAGGATTGCTGGCTGAGATGATCCAGGCTCACAGAATGGACTCCAGTCAGGACTTGACCATATCCTAAATTTTCTTTAGTCCCCATAAGATCATCAGTGCCCTCAATCAGCAGGAAGTAGGCTAGAAAACTATGCCTACATTCCCAAAAACTGGATTATGGATGTTTGTCTTTGTTTAGCATATTGGACACTAGTTGTTATGGATAATGGTCAGGACAAAAAGCTAAACAAAAGAGATTAGATTCAGGGTTCTTGTTTTGAAAAGAAAAAGGGGAAAGTGCTGTGAGACAATGCTCTTATACATTGTAAAGATTTGTCACTTGTATTGGTTTAATAAAATGCTGATTGGCCAGTAGCCAGGCAGGAAGTATAGGTGGGGTGACCAAACTAGGAGAATTCTGGTAAGAAGACAGGCAGAGACACAGTCACCAGCCAGATGCAGAGGAAGCAAGATGAAAATGCTGCACTGAGAAAAGGTACCAAGACACGTGGCTAAACATAGACAAGAATTATGGGTTAATTTAAGTTTTAAGAGCTAGTTAATAATAACCCTGAGCTAACAGGCCAAAAAGTTTAGAATTACTATAAGCCTCTGTGTGTTTCTTTGGAACTGAATGGCTGCGGGACCAGGTGGGACAAAAACTTCCATCTATTACATTGAATTTCAAATGATACATTAGGGTAAATTTTACTTTTTTAAAGTCATATTATTTTATATTTACCTAAAATTATACACAATACATGTAAACATAGATAGATAGATAGATAGATAGATAGATAGATAGATGATAGATAGATAGATAGATAGATAGATAGATAGATAGATAGATAGACAGACAGACATACAGTAGACAGACTGATTATATACTAACTATAGACTAACAATAACCACAGAATGGGGCACAAGAAACCTCCTTTTGTATGGCTGGTCAGGAGTGTCCAAGCAACTCCCAAAACAATCTAGGCTATTGCTATAACCCTTGGTAGTCTATCAGGGGTTGAAGATAGGTTCTTATTGCTAAAAATAACTAATATAGTAGGGCCCAGGATTTTAGCTGATCTGGCTTGAAAACCTCCTTCATGAAGTCTAGTTTCCATGGCACCAGAGAATACTATTCACCCTGCAACAGAGGAAAGCAATTAATAGTTCCACCAGCTATGGCAACTATGAACCACAACAATGACCAGCATGGCAAGATATCCATAAAGGTTGTGATGTCCACCTATGCACCATGGCATTTTACAGTTTCCGTAAGTGGCACTCACACATTGGTGGTCACAACATCTGATTGGACTTAAGGCTCTCTCAACAGGAGAGAAATCAGAGCTGGTACTGGAAACCTCACCACCTTCCCCGGGGCTAGGGAAATCACAAATCCTAGAGTCTACTGCTGCCCCTTTGCTAGACCAGCATAATTTCTTACTACAGTCTACATCTTATACACAGAGATCAGTGTGGCTGCCACCACCACCCCACCAAAGAACTGCTGGTTACAGCAAACGGAGACTGTCACAGAAAACCACAACTGGATATAGTGCAGAGATTGTGGGGAGCCCAGCCCCATAGAACACATCTGCATCACAGCTCCTGCATCTATGGCTTAGGGAACACAAGGAAAGGGGACAGAAAGATTGTAAGAGGTAAAATGCTAGGAAGTCTGCTATGAAACAGTTTCTCCTAGAATCAGAAATACACAAAGACTAGAGCAATGGCAGTGTCAATAGACATACTGATTGGTGTAGGAGGTCATTCTGTATTTCTGTTGCTTTCATTGGTTAAATAAAGAGACTGCCTTGGCCTTTTGATAGGGCAGCCCTTAGGTGGGTGGAGTAGACAGAATGGAAGGCTGGGAGAGAGAAGGCAGTGTGGCAGATGCCATGTTTCTCCGGCCCAAGATGGACACTGGTTAGACTCATGCTGGTAAGCCACAGTCAAGTGGCGATACACATTAATGGAAATGGGTTAATCAAGATGTGAGAGTTAGCCAATAAGAGGCTAGAACTAATGGGCCAGGCAGTAATTAAAGGAATACAGTTTCTGTGTAATTATTTCGGCGGCTGGGAGCCAGGCAGAAGGACGCAGCCTCATGCAACAACTGATGTCGCAGGGGGAAGCTTTGTGGGGTTCTACACCTATACAAAGAACTATAGGCAACTAATGACTGATGGGAGAGGGGGATTTAGCCTTTCCCAAGGATGAGGTTGGTTGTTCAACATAAAGTGGTCAGCCCTAAGACCTTAAACACACAAACAACAAAAACAAACTCAGCAGGGAGCATATACATATTTGTGCATGCGTGCGTGCGTGCGTGCGTGTGTGTGTGTGTGTGTGTGTGTGTGTGTGTGTGCCAATAATCAAAGAAAAAAAGATATTAGCTTGGTAGTGGGAGCATAGAAAGGGTTGGAAAGGGAAAGAAAGTGGGAAGTGATACATTTCTATTTCAATTAAAATATCTATGTACTTTAAAAGGCACCTATTAAACTATGCTAGGGCATTTCTACTCGTGTTGGCAGCTAACGTGAGCAGTTTTGTTTGGAATAACGTACTTATTTCTTGTGCTCAGAAAGACTAAGGAACTTGCTTAAAGTCACCCAGTTAAAAAGTGGAAGAGCTGAAACTTTAATTAACCCTATGCATTTGCTTGAATGCTACTTAAAGGCTTGAATAGCTGCAGCTGACATTCACACAGCTTTGTAGAGTTTGGGTTTTAATGGGCACATACTGTCGTGCTTAATCCTTATGAGGTTGTGTGTGACGGGTAAAGCCGCCCCAACCCGTACCAGATCTGAGACCTCTAGTAGACGTTTGGATTTCCCAACGATCTCCCTTCTAGACTCTGCTAGGCCTTTGTGAGTCAGGCTCTTGGGTGTCTCTTTTTCTTCCCTCTCTCCACCAACAATGCCTGTGCTGGCTAGGTTTTACAAAGTCATCTGAGAAGACAGAAACGCAATTGACAAAATGGCTCCAAAACAGTGGTTCTCAGCCTTCCCTTGAGTACAATTCCTTGTGTTGTAGTGACTCCAACCATAAACTTATCTCATTGCTATTTCTATAACTGTAATTTTGCTACTGTTATGAGTAGAATATCTGATAGGCAACCAGCAAAGGAGTCAAGACCCACAGGCTAAGAACAATTGCTCCAAAAGCTCTGGCTGTAGGTAAACCTGTAAGGTATTTTCTTAACTAGTGAGCAATAGGGGAGGGCCCAGCCCATTCTGGGTGGTGCCATCCCTGGGCTGTTGGTCTGGGGTTCTATAAGAAAACAGGCTAAGCAAGCCATGAGAAGCAAGCCTCCTCCATGGCCTCTGTATCGGCTCCTGCCTCCAAATTCCTGCCCTGTGTGAGTTCCTGTCCTAACTTCCTTCAATAATGGACTATGATGTGGAAGCATAAGACAAGTAAACCTTTTCCTCCCCAACTTGCTTTTTGTCATGGTGTTTATCTCAGCGATGGAAACCGTAACTAAGATGATGCCCTCAGTCATCAGAAACGGCGCCTGAGAACCAGAAGAGATAAGGACCACCCGGGCTTCAGCACAGTATCACCCTTGCTTAGAGAATGTGGGTCACTGGGTGCTTCCATGGTCAAGGTTCACTTTCTAAGACTACACTTTCACAGTCAGTCAGTTACTGTGCTGATAATGGCTTGAGAGATGCAAGAGAGTGGTCGAAAACCATCCAGGCTATCAGAGAGGTTAGCTGGGCCCACCCACCAGCGCTCAGCAGAGGGGAGCCTCTTTGCTCATTTGAGCTGAGCTGCTCGTTCCCGGAGCATGAGTGAGGATGGAATTTACTCAAGAGACTTGCTTTTGGGAAATGCTGGCAACTGACCCACAGCTAAGCATGCATACAAACACTGAGTTCTGTCCTCAGGTAAGAAAATTTAAGTCGTGCCCCTAGAACAGCAGTTAAGTCAGGAAGAGATCTGAGTCCCTCTTGCCCCTGATAACAGTGGGCTATCCTACTGCTGGGCCTGGACCATGCTAGGCCCTAGAAAGGAGGTGAGTACCCCCATAACAACGGGGCTGTTAAGGCTCATGGCTCAGAGCCTGACTCACAAACTGCCAGTGACCCAGACTCCCTAAATGTTCTTCAGACAGTGGAACAAATTTCTGAATCTCTCTAATATTAATCTTTAAAAAAAAAAACAATTATTATGTAGACAGCATTCTGTCGGCACATATCCCTGCAGGCCAGAAGAGGGCACCAGATCTCATTGTTGATGGTTGTGAGTCACCCTATAGTTGCCGGGAATGAACTCAGGACCTCTGGAAGAATAGCCAGTGCTCTTAACCTCTGAGCCATCTCTCCAGCCCTCTACTATTGATCTTGAATGTTCTTTCAAAACCATGTTAAGACAATGGTTAACAAAGGAATAAAATCTTAAACATGCATAAGAACTAGCTACGCGGCCCCTATAAGGCTAGGTCCTGGGGCTGGAGAGATGGCTCAGGGGTTAAGAGCACGTATTGCTCTTGAGAGGACCTGGGTTCAAATCCCAGCATATAATCTTCCACGACTTCAGTGCCAGGGGATCTGATGTCTTCTGACCTCTGCAAGACTGATCACACAGGTGATGTACAAGCAAGCATGCATGCAGGCAAAACACGCACAGGCAGAAGAGCAGGAGGAGGAGAAAGGGGAGAAGGGAGGACTCTGTTTTAAATATGGCTAGGTCCTTTGTGGTTGGTCTAAGCATATTTTCACATTTAAGGGAAACAGTACAGTTGCGTTCTACTGCGTGTAGCAGATAAAATGATAGTGGTTTAAACAAGACTTATTGAATAAACAAGTTTGTTTTCTTTATCAGAAGCCTAGAGCAGGAAATCAGGCAGAATCAAGGTTATTGAGGTAAATGTCTTTTATTTTTCTTTCATCTTTTTGTTCCTTGACAGTTGTTTCTTCACTGCAGGTGGCTACTGGGTCTGCTTGTATAGTCAGATATAAGCCCGTGTTATTCTGCAAAAGCAAAACTTGCCCAGCTCTTTCGGTGGGCATTCAAGTAGCCCTTTCCCCAAATTTCCCCTTGTATCTGAATAGCCAGAACTCATCACGAGGCCAAGTGTAGTTGCAAAGGTAGCTGGGAAATGTAGTCTTTTAACTGACACATTACCTTGTGCCTCCCGTAGTCTTTCAGTATTAGAAAAGTTTCAGACTTTTAAGAAGTATTTAGGAATGCCAAGAGGTTTTATTTATGTGAGTAATACATTTTATTATTTACCATAACTGAGTCTAAACTAAAAATAGAAAATAATTACTTTCATTTATTTTAAAATAAAAAGTACAAGCCCTTTACATATTAAGTAATGTGTTTTCCAAAGCAAGTCCCCAAAACTTCTGCCTTCAGTCTGCTGTGATTTTGTTCTGGTTAAATTATATTAATAAACTCAGACCCCTTGTAGATGTATAGTTGGAAAGCAGGGAGGTGGTTTTAAAAAGACTTTTCAGGTAATATGGATATTTTTCTTTGATTTGACATCAAAATTCATGTGATAGTTTATCTGAGAAGGTCACTTGCAACATAGAGTCTGAAGCCATATCCATGAGTGTCTGGTACTCTTTATGTTAAAATGCATTGGTCTGTTTATGCATTGCATGGGTTTTCTCCCACACGTGTTAGTGTACAGTGTCATGTCACAGTCATGTGGACTAGTCTGTTTTTACATCGGATATCTTCTCCCACACACGTGACTGTACAATGTCCTACCAGTCATACGGAAACATTCATACTTCAAGCTGTGCAGACCCTTTGAATGGAGACACATTTCATTGTATGCGCCTTCTTAAATCACAGTTTTAAACATCACTACTGGTCTTAGAGCAAAGGTCTACTTTGGGGATGCTGTCAACTATATGCTAGCGAGTATTACTTCCCAGAGTTCTTGCTTTCATGCGAAGGGTTGAGGGTTACAGCTCAACAAACACTCTCAGGTGCTTCACTTGAGGTAGCAGATTCACTGTTCATCCTTTCTCCCAAACACATGAGGCTGAGTCACTCGGAGCTGCCTATCAATCTTTGTATTTTTTGAAATTAGCTTGTACTACACAGCCCAGGCTGGGCTTGAACCCTTGACCCTTTTCGCTTCTTCCTTCCAAGTACTGGACTGATAAGCATGAGCCGCCACACCCTGTTAATAAGTTCAAATGGTCCTTGAGAGAGACTGTTGGTTCAACCGGCCGCTCCCTTACAGACATGATGTCTTCAGAGCACCGTGCAATGGAAGTGTGTTGTGTGTGCTTACCTTCTCCCAGACTACTGAAAAAAATATGTCCTCAAGGCTTGATGTTTAGCTCTTTCTATAAGGCGTTTTGTGGTGAAGCTGCCATTTGGATCCCTCTACACTGAGGATTGAACCTAAGCCATATGCTATACAATTGCCCTCCCAAACACTTTTCTTAAAGCTTATATTGTGAAAGAGGTTACCCAGGCAGGCCTTGAACTTTGAGCCCTTCTACCTCAGCTTCCTGAGTACAGGCCAGGTTTCGTTTTTACTATAAGTGCTAGAGAAGAATATAGCTATTTTTAAATTGTAATTTAGTTAATTCATTTATTTGGTTTTTGATACACTCTCTTACTGTGTAGCCCAGTCGAACATTAAACTTAGCAGTCCTGCCTTTGCCTCTGAAGTGCTGGAGCTACAGATGTGCGCCTCCATGCTTGGCTAAGGACAGAACTGCTGTTGGCCAATACGCTGCTCTCGTTACTTTCCCATGCTGACTATGACAGACTACCACAAACAGGGTGACTTAAAACAACAGAAATTTATTCTCTCACAGTCTGCAATCAAGATGGTGCCAGGGCTGAACTCCATCTGGAAATTCCAGGGGACAGTCTGTTCCTTTCCTCTTTCAACTCCTGGTGGCTGCTGGCATTCCTTGGCTGGTGGCCACATCTTTCCAGTCTCTGCCAGTATTAGGAGTTGGCCTTTTCTCTAGTCTGTAAGATCTTCCTCTGTCTCATTTGTTTAAGGATACCTGTGGTTAGAGGTGGGACCCACTTAGACAACCCAGGATGATAATCTCACCATCCTGAGGGCCTTAGAGCCGCCACATCTGCTGAAACTGTTCTTTCCAAACAAGTTAAAGGTTTCCTTGAGAATTGTGTGCCTGAGCCCCACAGAGCCCTGGTGGGTGTGAACAGTGGGTGTGCCTGAGCCCCACAGAGCCCTGGTGGGTGTGAGCAGTAGGTGTGCCTGAGCCCCACTGAGCCCTGATGGATGGCCCAGGGCAGGTTTCACCGAAGTCACAGTGGTCATGTTTCTGTACACCCAGCCCAGAGTGTTGAGATCAGGGTGTCCTTACAGAGAAGCCAGGGTCACACCAAGCCTCTGGGTAGTGTCCCAGTCAGTTCAAAGAGCCAGGTTGCCTCCCAGGTTCCCTCCCAGCTTCCATCCACCCTCACCTCCTCTCCCAGGTGTGGAGTTAATTACCCCAGCAGCTCCCAGCCTGCCAGGACAGCCAGTTGCTTGGTTCCTCCCATTTCTCCTCTCTAGGAGGACCCAGACTGCTGCTGGCACCACACAGTTTTCCAGGGTGTAGCAGGGGTCTGGATTGGAAAAGTGTGTGCAGCTGCGGCCGGGGACATGGCATCAGGGAACTTCAGCAGTGCGTGCACATGGGAATAGCAGACGAAAGCTGCTCCAGAGGCTTGGAGCATTCAGTCGACGTTAAAGTGCTGTGCACATCATGGTACAGTGCTGTGTATACATCGCACGCGTGTCCGTGTCATCCGTGTTTCAGCTCCACAGACTGCCGCAGAGTCCACGAAAACTAGTCGTTGTGGAACCCAACAAGACAGAGTCAACAGTAGATGTCCACAGAAAGATGCCAGTGTTTCCCTACCTCTTCCACCTTTATTTAAAACTTTCTTTTATTTAGTATCTGCTCTGGTTTGTTTTCTCGCCAGCTTGACACAAGCTAGAGTTATCTGAGGAGGAGAAAACTCCACTGAGAAAAGCGCCTCCCTCGGGTTAGCCTGTGAGCAAGTCTGGGAAGCACTTTCTTGGTTAATGACTGATGTGGGAAGGCCCAGTCCACTATGGGTGGTGTCACCCCCGGTGGGCGGGACTTGGGTTACATAATAAAACTAACAGCTGGAGAGATGGCCGTGTGTCCTGTTCTTGCAGAAGACCTGAGTTCAGCTCCCAGCACCCACACGGAGGCTTACAACCGCTTGTAACTCTAGTTCCAGAGGAATCTGACACACCCAGGTTCATTTACACACACACTTATATGCAATTAATAATACTACTAAATATAGAAAAACTATATTTTAAAAAACTATATTTTTTTAAAAAAAAAAGCAAACTGAGCAAGCCATGAGAACAAGCCTGTAAGCAGCTTTTCTCCATGCTCCTGCCTCCACTCTGCTTGAGTCCCTGCCCAGCTTCCCGCAGTGACAGAGAAGCCTAGTAAACCCTTTCCTCCCCAAGTTGCTTTTGGTTGTAGTGTTTGTCATAGCAATGGAAACCAAACTGGACAAAAATGCGTGTGGATTCATGTGAGTAACTGCAAACAGGTAATATACGAATGCGATTTTAAAAAGTCATTAGTTCCACTGAAGTGGAAAATGAGTCTTCCATTTTTCCATCCCAGGAATAATCATTACCAGTTCTTATGTACAGTTTAAGGGATTTTCCATATGTAACAATATTAAGCATATACAAGAATATTTTCACTTATTTATACATTCATTTATTTACTTACATACTGGATTTTTCCATCACAAGGGTGGATGAGAAAATGTGTAGCCCAGGCTGGCCACGAACTCATAATCCTGTGCCTCTGCCTCTTCAACATCTGCCAGGGTATGCCGCTACAACCACTATTTCTCTACCTTTAGGCAGGGTGTCTCTGTACAGCCCTGGCTTGCCTGGCCTAGGCCTGGCCTCTGCCTCCTTAGCGCCGGGATGCCCAGATTGCACCACCCTCGGGTCCACGTTGGAAATGCTATTCTTTTAAACTTAGGTCTGAGAGGGCTGGCCTGGGAAAACAGTCCTCTCCTTCTGCCTCACCTATGAACACGGGCTGGAGCGCGCATTCTTGTTTGAGTCTATGATTTACACCCTTGTAGGTTGTGCAGAACAGAGAGGGATCCTTGTTAGAGGAAAACGTCTGAAACCCAGGGAACGGATTTCCTTACCCGTTCGTCTGGCCATTTATCTTCTTAAAAGCTCAAGACAAACAAAATCCCCTGTCTGAGACCTCTGTGGCTTCCTAAGGCGAGTGAGAACGGTTCCCCAGGCGTCATCTCTGCTTTCTGGTTTGTCATCGATTCTTCCACAGCAACCCCGCAAAGCTTTATTTACTGCAGCTTTCTGTTGATTTTATAGCCAACTGCTGACTGCTTGGGACATAAAAACCTTGATGATTTACAAGTAGTAAGTGGGGAAGAAATCCATAAATCAGACTACATAATAAGAGCGTACAGGTGAATGAGTGTGTGCACACCTCTGAGAGCAAAATCATACAGGGCAATATTTTAATAAAGAGCAAGAGAGAGGCCTTACTCTTGGTTTTGGGATGTTCAAAGGAGTTTTTATGGTTTCT
>PVIU01029068.1:0-18083 GCA_004026605.1 Ondatra zibethicus
GTTATATACAGAGAGAGTCAGAGAGAGAACTAAAAGAGATAGCTAGATAATTTCTAGCAGATAAATCAAAAATATTAGTTTTAATTCTTTTTGAAAATATTTAAAAAAAACTAATTCCCAGTATCTGAGAGATCTGTCCAGAATTATCTTGTGTCAGAGTGAGACACATGAGTCATTTTGAAACACCAGGGAAACTGTCTAATTCGTATTTCTTGCATGGTCCTTGTGAATTAAAAAAAACCCATTTATATTCAACAACTCAAAGTTTTAGGTCTAAGATCCAAACTTGGTTTGTGTTGAATAAGCAGGTTGTGCAGTGTGGGCTGCCTTATCAGAGAGAAGAAATGAGGGCAGACTAATGCTGCGAGGAGGATGTTGGGATAAGGGGCCATGACCAGTGGCAGCTAGCAGAGCATCCGTACCCATTCTTAATGAAACAGAAATCATCATCATTCAAGATGATTGGGAAATGAGTACGGAAATACTTGGTCTCATAATGATGCTATTTTCAGGAGACTCTAGTCTACATGTTGACTACAGTTCTCCCACACGGCAGCAGCACAGTGAAGCTTTGTTTGCATGAAGAGGCCTCTCTATAACCCCTGTTAGAGTTTTTGAAACTTCAGCTCCTTAGATCCTATCATCTGACCCTGATGACAATAGGTCGTTCTCTTTGAAAACTTGTTCCAATACTTAGGGGCAGGCATCTTGGAAAGTGATGATGTACCTCCAGGGAGAGAGAGAGTCTCCATAGACAGAATAGGCATGGGTATGGTTATGTGTCACGGGCTACAGCTCACATGGACTTTCTGCAAATATTGTTTTAAAGCAATTCAGTAAGTTCCTCAAAACAATCATCTATGTAAAATACACACACAGTCATATCTTGGCTCTTGGACTGATCTTCAATATCCCCTGCTGGCCTAATTGGCATGTGAAAGTCCTTACCCTAGTCTCTAAACTCCAGTGTGGTCCAGTCATCACGTTCTCCACATTTACCTCTGACCTTGGTGGGTTTTTGCTTTCCAGCCTTATTTTGAGCTTTTTCTCAGCCAGAACCATCTTCTCTTTCTTCTTTTGCCTGATGATCATTTCTTTCCTATTGTAAAATCTCATTAACCCGTCCAAACACAATTTCTACTCCATCTTTTGGCTCAACATTGTAGCTCATTAATGACTCTATTAATGACCCTTTATTGCTTTGCTATTTAACTTGCAATCTGTGGGCTCTGTCAGGGAAGAGACTGGGGAAATTTCATCCTCACTTCTGCCCCGAAGTATAATTGACTCTTAGCAAATATTTGTGGAATAAGTCTATGAGTGAATGAATGATGGAACACGCTAATAAATGGATATTTTCTAGACTATTAACTTTCCAAGGACAGAGGGCCATGCTTTCTTGTACATTACTTACATTTAGTGTCGTATCTAGTACTTAAGAAAAATTCAGTTACCGCTTTGTTTATTGAACAAACATCATCCAAGGAGCACATATTTATTCTTTAGAATAGGGTTTTATCTATTCAGCAGAGAAAAATTACCTTAAGTAGAAATACTGAGGCAGCATAGAGGCTAGCATTAGAGAGGATCCAATCATCATCCACATAAGATCCTTTAGGCATCTCATAATTGATCATAAACTTTTAGTCCCATGAGCAGAAATTGATTTTTTTAGTAGCATAGTTATGTGTGATGGTTGGTTTTAATTCTCAACTTGTCTCAGTCTGACATGACCTGGACAAAGAGTTCCAATGAAAAACTGACCAGATCAGGCTGACTTGTGGGCCTGTCTGTAAGTGATGATGTTGATTATGTTAGTTGAAGTAGGGAGAATTACCTACTGTTGGCGGCAACATTCCTTAGGAAGGGGATTCTGAGCCATGTGATGGTGGAGGAAATGAGAGGAGTACAAGCATGCACACATTAGCTTTTTCTGTACTCTTGACTGTGGTTGTGTCTAGATGCTTTAGAATCTTGCTTCCTTGACTTCCTTATGATGATGAACTGTAACCTGAAATTGTGGGATAAAATATACTCTTTCTTCGTAAGTTGTTTTTGTTAATGTACTTTATCACAGTCATGAGAAAAGACACCAAGACACTACCTACTCTGTTAATCTGGGGTAATATTAGTTAATGTCCATTGTCCTAGAGTTGTAATTCATTATTTCCCTTACAGTATCCTAGTTTGGAAAATAAATAATACAGCCACCCAAGTTGTATGGTAAGTGATATACATGAATTATTGGCTTCAAGTTATTAATGTTTTTACAAAGTTCCAAATGTGTTGTCATCTGATCAAGTTTATCAGGGAGTGATGAGAAATGAGAGATAAGAAAAATGCTCCCAAATTAAGATGTGTTGAAGCATCACTAGATAAGAAAAAGAAGTTGATTATGAGAGCATCTGTGTGTGTGGGCTCCAGGAAAGCCTAGAGAGAGGATGTGGCCTTGAAGAAGGGCCACAGAGAATATAAATTGATGATACTTACAAAAGTCACATGTCACATCCATGCCTGGCCTCCAGGGATGGGCTTGACTGGGATGGTGAGGGAATGAAGGAAGGGTAGACAGATGGACACATGGAAATGTGGAAACAGGAGGCCTGGGCTCTCTGCTGGAGAAATCACAGCACTCAGGAAGCTCAATGTATTTATTATATGGAGTTGAATAGAAAGGTAGGTTTACTGCATACAGCCCAACAAGTAGCCTTGATGATTATACACAGATCAAGGAGGCAGGGTTTATGATATAGAGCTGGATCAAGGAAACAGGTTTAGCTAATCTTGGTAGAAACAGTCCCTGTAAGGGAGCAACTCTTAGACCATAAATATCCAGGGAGAGAAATACTGTCAACATTCCTGCTTAGTTCCCTGAGGAAGGCTTTGCATTTTCCCTCTGATCTCCAATCCAAGGGAAAAGCTTTACCACTCCTGCAAGGGTCTAAGACCCTAGGATCCTTGACATAGCCATGGCCATGTCAACAACACACATTCACTTAGGGCTTCTCTCATTCAGAGCATCCTCTGTTCCCTACAGTCAAGGCTTCTTAGTTCACCAAAGCATCTGAAGCCAACCTACTTCAGCTTGTGCATTTTTCCCCTTTTCAATGTTTACTACTTTGTTGCTGTATTTACACTGCTTGGAGGGTCTTCTCCACTTTCAAACACTTGAAGGTTTAGAATCCTCTGAGAGCCATCAGGTCCTCAATTTAACCCCCTAGAGAATACCTGCACACTTAGTGACAATTCAACTGGCATACGATTTACCAAATGGTGTCATTCTTCTCAGTTTTCTTTCCATTGGTAGCATTTGTCCTTGACTACAAGTAGACAAAATCTATCAAAAAGTTATATCGATATCCAAGAGAAGAGTAGAGAGACTGCAGGCCAGGAACCTTGGCATGTTGGGTCTGAGAGGAAGTAAAAGAACTGGGTTGTAGAACCGGGTCTGAGAGAATGCCTGTCCCCAAACCAGAGGAAAGAAAATCATCATTTCCTGGTGACCTCCTCATTAGGACACAGGGCTTCTCATAGGTTGTATGGAGAAGGGTTACTGGGAGTGTAACAGTCCAGCTCTACATGCGGACAAAATGAATTTCTTGGGAGTAATATGAGGGGATGCTGATTCTCTCCAGGTCCTGCTCCTGTGCACTCTTCCCAAAGTCTTGGAATGGTGGATTCTATGCCATGTACAGCTATAGTCATGGAAGGCACAGCAGGGAGATTACCTGGGCAATAGGTGAATTCTTAAAAGTGAGGATCATTTTTATGGTGCAACATGACTCTTATGGGAGAAAGAGACAGTGTATAAAGAAAACACCTCATTGATCTGGGAATAAGACTACATAGGACTAGAAGAATTATCTCAAGGATGCTATTCCTAATTTTGGCCCTTGAGAATAAACTTTAGGAGGAGCTAAGGTACCAAATGATTTAGGTATCCTGATGCTAGCTGCAAGCTAGCAATTGGGAAGCATCTATCATGCTTTATTATTTCCTTCTCTTCCCTTTCTTTTTCCTCTCCCTTCTCTCTGTTTTTTCTTTCCTGCCACTTATCACTTCAAGGTTAAATGGCAATCCTTGGAAAGTATTACGATGCATTTTAATGCTTCATAGCGTTTAATCTGTATGCCTCTAAATCTAGTAAATTAGAGCATTCAATTACTGTTTTCTAATTCAAAGGCTGGGAATTTCCTTGGATAATGGACATTTGCTTTATCTGAGTCATTCTTGAACTAAAACACCAGACATTAGGAATGCCCATGGCTCCTTGGTTATTTATTTTGGAATTATCTTTCAGATTTCGTATTTGAGAAAGTTTTTTTTAATATAATATAGAATGTGCTATTTATGGTGTGCTTTGCCCTGAATAGCTTAGTAAAATAGTTTTCTCCGTGTCAGTCTATGGGAATCATAGAGACAAAAATATACACATACTTTTAATATCCTTTAATGCTCATAGGGTTTCATGTTTCTTCCAGTATGTGCTTTGCTCATTTTTTAAATTTTTTTCTGAAGGTTCAGTAATATTGGATACCATTGGAGAACTGAATTAAAAGACACAGAAGAAAGAATCTAGGTTATGGAAGCTAATAGTGGGGTCATAAAGCAGTTTGAACATAGCATTGATCACCTAAGCAGTACAGAGTCCAGCAGCAAATAACGAGTCTCCAGAAATCACCAACATGGTCAACCAAGATGCTAGGAGAAGAGAAACTACTCTGTGAAGAGACTAAGGCATTTTCTGTGTTGTCATGGGTCTCTTGTCTTCTCTTTACTGTACTCTGGGCGTTGGAATGGTGGCAGACCTTGGGGACTCAGCTCAATTATATCTACTCTGTCAAATAGTCGAACCTCTCCTTCCGCCTACTGCTTTTGGCAGGGATTCCTCCAAGGACACCTCGCTCTTCTCTGTACATCCCAAGGTCAGATATATTTTAGAGAGAGTGTGGATATAGCTAGAGCCCACCCATTGACATTTCTTTCCACACTTTTAAAAGTGTGAAACTCAACACCAGGTGTTACCAAAGCTTGGACAAGTCTTTCCACTGAAGAAAGAGCTTACTCACAGATAGGCCCTGCCTCAAAGGACCTTGTGGACATGAATGTTTATCCTGTCAGCTCTAGGGGAGCTTGATGCTTCTGGGCTAGCTTTTTGTAGCACATGTTCAGAAACATTTAAGGATCAGCTTAAGAGCAACCTAGCCAGGAAGCTTTGCCATGCCTGCCCCCAACACCCAACAATGAATGAAGAATGAAGAAGAAAGGCAACCTTTTTGCTGGGACCTCAGCGAATCATCTGAGTAGTATTGTTTGCTCAGAAAGACTGTTCTTTGACCTTTTAATTACTCCTGTATCTAACCTTTGAAAATGATAACCCCTGAAACTGGCCTTCCTTTACTTGTTTCTATTAATTTGGACATGCTACCCCCATTTCCCAGAATGCCTTTCTTCTTCCTGTAGTTGACCTATCAAACAAATCCTAAGACCTCTTGCATGCTCTGTTTATAATCTCCTCCTCTGTGGGCTGTCCATCATTTTCCCACCAAATAGATGTAGGAGCTGCCTGTTCTGCTATTCTAGATTGCCTTCTATATGGCTCACCTTCAGCATTTCATCAAATAGTTTTTTAAATGATTGAATGCTGGGAATCCTATCAGGACATGAAGAAACAAAAATGAAATGAGAGCTAGGTTTCCTGCTCATATAAATAAGGTTGTATACTCATACACATTTATTCTGTGTGTAACAGGAGAGTGGTTTCTGGAGTCATGTTGCCTGGGGTTACATTTTTGGCTATACAACTAACTGGCTGCATGAATTGTAGCACTCTTGACTCTATGGTACCGTAGTGTTTCCCTTTTCTGTAAAATTGGGTACATCAGCAGTGTTCCCCGAGTTGCCAAGAGGAGAACACTAACTGATGCTCACCAACTACTTAGAAAAATGCCTAAAATGCAGTAAACATTTGGAAGCACGTCTTTCTACCTCACTGGCCTCTCTTTCCCCCAAGGTAGACCCTGTATTTTATTTTCGTATATTACAAAGATTTGGTGTGGTACATAGCACAATATAAATACTTAACAAATATTTGTTGAATGAATGAAGCATTTAAAACAGACTCATTTTTAAAAAGAAAAGACCCTAATCATGCATCTCTTCTAACCCTGAGAATTTACTATTTGCTCCCATAACATATTCAGCTTCAACAGCCACACAGGAAACTATACTAAGCTGGGAGAATTTTCCATCCACACTGGGGCCTCTATTGATTTTACCTACTGAAATATTTGGCTCCTTCATAAAATGAAAAATTATTCACAAACAAAGCAGGAAAAAAGTCTTTAAATGCTTATATCTGCAATTCACATGTGATTTAACATTTTTCGTTTTAGATAGGAATGAAAAATGTCTCTGTGTTTGGGATAGGAGTAAAAAATGGTGCTGGATCAATTGGTTATTTGGTGTAGAGTCGTTTCAGAAGATGTATGGGCAACAAAACATAATTTTGTAAACTGATTTTTTTCTTGGAAACAGCAGATCAGATTTTCTCCTGGGCTCTGCCAGACTCAGAATTTTGTATATGGAAGTTTGTTGTGATGGAATTTGCCAGCTAACTGGGTCAAACTTATTTTGTGTGTATCTATGTGAGCCATCTTTCTATTCTGCTTAATGATGGCTTGAGTAAACTACTGAGCAAAATTCTACTTTGGTGGAATAGGATGAGATTTCGGTTTGATGAGAGAGGCACCATGCCATCCAGGGAGCAAAAGGCAATGGTATTTCTTTTTATCTGAGCCTTTATCCTTATCAAGACCAAAACCAAGGAGTACCAGATTGAACTTTTCCAAGCCTTAGAAACAACAATGGAATCTTGTCCAAGACATAGCTCATCTTTAGGCATAACACAGATATATTGTTTCTACTTCCCTTTATGAAGCATCCAATCACACTGCCAGACATTTATCCCCAGTGACCTCTATACACTAGGTCTTGGTCTCCATAACAGAGCTGCAAAATAGTTCTAACTATGCCCTCTGTAGTTGATACATAAATGCTTAATTTTCCAAGGAATATCACACTTCAGTCATACATTTTGAGGATGGCCATCTAGGTAGTTATTCAGAGATATAGTCCCCTCCCTCATATCCCTGAAATGCTTCACAATATCCTTTCCATCCATTAGGAAACCAGCAAAAAAGAAAAAAATGGGACAAGGTACTTCCCTCCCGCAGAAATATCTGAGTCCCAATAGTGTGTGCCTGAAAATGTGGCCTTATTTGGAAGTAGGGTCATTTTAGATATATTAAGGTGTGAAGTCATACTTGATTAGGGTAGGCCCTAGATTCAGTGACTGGCATTCTTATGAGGATAATGAGAGGGAGACACAGAGAAAACATGGGGAGTATGCCATGATATTGGAGGCATAGATTGGGGTAAAACACCCATATCAAGGAATAATATGGACCACTGCTTGAAGACATCAAAGGTTTTCAAAGCAGGAGGGTGTAGACTCTTTCCCCAACTTCAAAACAAATGCATGTTGTTCTACTGCTTAGTTTGTGGTAATCTTTAGTGGAAACTCTAGGAAAGTAACACACACACACACACACACACACACACACACACCCCTCTCCCACAGTCACCACCCCCAGAGATGGGGTGCTGTTCTTACCATCAGTTCTCTCAGATGTTAAAGATGTTGTGTAATGGTCTCCTGATGCATTTCCATAAGATGTCTACAGCTATGTTCCCTTTGTGCTTCTGTACATAATGCATATTTTCTCTGGATGCTTTTAAGAATTTCTTTTTATTGTTGGTCTTAAGCGACTTGATTATGATGTGCCTTGGGGTGATTTTCTTTATTTTTATTGTGTTTTGGGTTCATTGAGCTTCTTGGATGTGTGCATTTATTGTTTTCGCCCAATTTGGCTATTTGAAGTTGTCCCCATGGTTCGACGAGGCTGTTTATTTTTATTTTCAGCCTTGCTTTTCCTTTCTGTACTTCATTTTGAATAGTTTTGATTGTGATGCCTTCAATTTCATTAAATGTTTTCTTCTGAGAGGCCATTTAGCCTGCCATTAATCCTATTCAGTAGATGCTTCATCTCAGACATTGTACTTTTCATCTGGAGAAGTTCAATTTTAGCATTGTAAGGCTTTGTTTCTCCTACTCAACATGCTCATTCTTTCCTACGGCTTCTTGAACACAGGCAATAGTCATTGTGTTTGGTCTAAAGTCCTTGATTGCTAGCTCTGTATCTTGCCATAGCTCTGTAATTTCTGTTGATTATATTTTGAGGTACACCTCATTATGCATTATAGTTTCCTGCATGTTGCCATATCAGATTCTTTCTGGTGAATTCTATGCCTTGTTGGATGCTAGATGTGGAGATGTTACTTAGAAGCCCCGATATCCTTCTCCACCCTTCCTTTAAAACTTTGCTGCGTAAGACCAAAGCTGTGCTTAGTTCAGGGATAACTTTACCCCGTCATTAAGAAAAAAGGTATTTCTGTGTATTCTGATGTCCTTGCATCAAGGACTTTTCTCTTTTACTCTTGGGAACAGGCTCAAGTCCTCTCAATTCTTTCAAGCAACCCATTCTTTTCTGAGTCACTGTTTTCACAGGAATGCCAACCGGACATTTAGTAGGAATTTTCTGTCTCTGTCTGGAGATTTCTCTCTGGGTAACTATCTCTTCCAGCATTTTCCCTGTTATCTCTAGGCTCTTTAGCATTTGCAGATATGTAGCTGTGGCTCAGCAAAGAGAAAAGACAGCAATTTCTCCCACATAGTAATCCTGTTCATTGTAGGGTTTGCTATTTGCTGCTCATCTCTTAAGGCTTACTGGCCCCTCTAGCCCGAGTCCAATGGCTTCAATGATGTCAGTCCATGGCTTTTATTAGACTCCAAATGATTTTAGAGGAAAGGCTAATCTGCTTATTTATTTTTCCATTTTCAGTATAAATTTGAGATAAACTGAGTAATCAGGGCCCTCTTTACACTGAAAAGCATGTGGTTTTTTTTTTTTTGGTTGTTTATTTTTTTTATCTCCCCCTTTGAATTCAGGCAAGCTACATGGCTGCTTCGGCCCATAGAACAGCAGTAGTAGCATTATCTTAGCTTCTAGGTTCAGATTTTAAGAGATCGGGAACTTCCATTTCCTGCCTCTGAGAACATTTTTTTTCTTAGACCCTCACCATCATGGCACTAGGAAGCCCATCACCCCATAGAGAGTTGTACAAGAAAAAACAGAGACTCCCACTGACAGCTCCAGCTAAATTCTAGTTGACAAGCCGCACCAATTTATCAGCTATGCGAATGAGTGATCCTGGAAGGGGATCATCTAGCCCCAGTCAAGCTGTCTCAGCAGATGCTGTGTGGAAAAGAGACAAGCTGTCCCTTTAAAATCCTGAGCAAATTGCAGATCCATGAACAGAGCAAACGACGGCTACTGCTTTAACTTGCTAAATGTGGGGGTAGTTACACAGCAATAGCTACCTGGAACATTCACTCTTCACAGGCAGAAAACTGTTGTTTGCTGCTCTAATTGAAAGGACGCTAGGAAATGCAGGCTAACGATGCTTACAGAGAAGGAAACGAAGATCTTCTGATCACATGCCACCAGCTTCTCACAATTACAGAGCGTTTGCCTCTGTTCTGAACGGTTCAAAGAACTAAGGTTTGCAAAGCCTGAGTCATTGGCCAAAGGTCACAGAAAATTTTAGAAGTGTCTACATATCGACTCTAGATTTTTAGCTTCTTCACCATTGCTCCCCATATTTTTTTTTGGAGGTAACCTTCATTCATCTGAGTAGCAGGTGGCAAAATAGCAATGGTGCTGCTCCAGTCCATAGTCTTCTTCGTACATATTAATACATTATTTTTCTGTATCTTCTTCTGTACATGGTTGTAGCTGATGGAAAAGAATGGGAAATAAAGTGCAGGAGGCTCTACAATATGGGGTACACATGGTTCTTAGCATCAGAAGACACAACATCCAAAAGGAGAAAAGGGATAATTCAAATGGAACTATCTCAGGTTGTGACCTCAGATGCAGATGCCCAGACTCAACACCCAGGAGAGGAGATGCTTGTGCTGGTTCCGAATGGGCTTTGTAATGAGCTCAGAAGTATTTACTGCAATCAGTGTTGAGCAACCATGAAATACATGGCTCTAGATCTGGCCAACTCGGGAGTGTAATTATTGTTTGCTGAAGTGCCAAGGATCTTACCCGAGTTGGGAGATATTTTATTTTTATTTTAATTTTTAATGTTCTCTTTATTATTTATTATGTATTCAGTACTCTGCAGTACACCTGCAGGCCAGAAGAGGGCATCAGATCTCATTACAGATGGCTGTGAGCCACCATGTGGTTGCTGGGAATTGAACTCAGGACCTTTGGAAGAGCAGTCAGTGATCTTAACCTCTGAGCCATCACTCCAGCCCCTTGGGAGATATTTAAAAAGGAGGTTTTCATCCTATATCACAGTGCTGTTGACTTTGTGTTGTTAGATTTAGGTGTCAGTATAGCTCTTGAATCCAAACTTAATCCAAATATTTCTGGGAAGCTGTTACATAGAACTTATGAACATCTCTGCTCAGTTGAGTTTACAGAAGAGAAATTATCCTTGGTAATACGCATAGGCAGATCCCATCAGTGGCCAGGTCTTACAAACTGAACAGATTTTTCTAATGGACGAGTGAGAAACTGCAGCATCAGCTCACGCTTTTCTATTCCCCAGTGTGCCAGGATGTCCTATGCATTTCAGATTTACAAGTCTCTGCAACTGTATGACCTGGTTCCTTGAAATATCTATGCATCTATCTACCTCCCACTGGCCCTACGCCTCTGTAGAATCCTGTCTGACACATCCCATGGCAGGCACATGGGGCATGTACAAATTACCATTCCAATAACACACTTGAGTTCTTTGCTAAGACACCAGGGAATGGACCCACCAGCATGTAGGATTCCTTTACAGATATTCAGAGAGGACCAAACGCTGCCACCAACTTGACCTGATCTTAGGTGGTATCAATTACACCCTTGAAAGAAAAGAACATATTTTCCCATGGCCTAATCCTCATTACTCAGCAAATCAATGCATACTCACCTTGGAAAGCTGATTGATTGCCCTAGGAACACCAGTGCTTCCCAGGCGGCAGAGTGGCCTCCCCTCCCAAATCCTTCCCCTTAAACTGAAGCTCAAGTGCTGTGGGACTGGATCCACTTTAAGGAAGGGCTCTGACAGGCAATTATCTGCCCTGCGCAGGAAGGCTCAGCAATGATCACCAGAAGGCAGCGATTTAAACTCTACGCACACACCAATGGCCTGTGAATTAACTGCCATGTCTGTGTTAAAGGGAGAAAAGAGGTAAGAAAAGGAGAGATCTACAGTCAGTGTCATTGTGGGTGGCCCAATGAAGACATCTGCTCCGTGCCCAGTGGCAGTCAGAGCTGCAGATAAGACTGGTGGAGGGGTCGGAGAATGAGATGTGGAAATATTCCTATGCCCTTCTGTAAATTAGCAGCACGTCCTCGCTTTGACTCCGGCTGCCAGGGAGAACTGTCAGCTCTCCATGAGAATATAAATGAAAGGGTGAAAGGCCAGTGTGGGGCAGCGGAGCCGATCAGAGGCATTGGGGATGAGGAGGGCACGAGAGGTGAGAGGGTAGGCTTGGCTGACAATGAGAATGTGGATGATTAGAGATTTGTATTATGGAGTCTCCTCAAGTGAGTGGCCGGGTAAAGGGGAATGAATGGCTCCCCAAGGACCAAGTGGGTGTTCTTATTTGTCCTGACTCATGAAATTAAATAGCAGCAGATTTGAAATGGATGAAAAGACATCTCCCTGGCTACCTTAGGTGCCGGGTTTTTCGTGGTTCATGTGGGAGGGTGTCTGGCATACTGAGGAGCCTGCTGAGGTTTATTGGCTGTGACAGAAGAGGCACCATCCATCGTTAGCTGTGACTGTCTGGTCTGCTGCCTTCTCATCTCTCCACCCTGGCTTCTGCATCTTTAGCTTGTAGGGGTGGGTTACCCACAAAGGGCTTTAAGCCCATGTAGCTCCTAGGGTCTTTCAGTCTCTGCGTTCCCCTACTGTGAATTAAGAGAAGTCCAAGAAGGATGCCCTGTTTGATTTCCTTCCCTCATCCCCTCCCCCTCCTGGAGAAGGAGAACAGGTACCCTGAAAACTAGATGGCAGAAGCTCCAGGTCTTCCTGGGGTCTTCATTGTATTCCTCTGTAGGAGCTTAGGGTGCTTGTAGGACTGAACTCTTTAAGGTGTGAATTACAGGTTCCTCTAACTCTTAGAATCTTTTTGTGGATCCCAAAGAAAGCCTTAACTGATAGTTCCTAGCTTGAAATATTTATCATCATCATCATCATCACATAATGTGTGCGCGCGTGCACATGTGTACACGCCCAAGTGTGCCACAACATTCATGTGGTGGTACTGTATAGTCAGTTCCCTCCTTTCAGTGGCTCCTTTGTATCAGTTAAGGGGAATCGAACTCAGGTTGCCAGATTTGTATTGCAAGTCCCTTCACACACTGAGCCATCTTGTCTGTCCACTTCTTAACTTTCTGATTTAGCTGAATTACCAAATTATTTCTGTTTCCATGAACCTGAACCCTTTTCCCGTTAAGGTGGGGGTGACAGATTCTCCACCTTCTAAATTCACGGTGAACACTGAGCCACCCAAGCAGTATGTAGTGAGAGACACGATTAGAGCGATTATTGAAAAGATTGAGAAAAAAAACTGATAAGTAATTTGACAAACCAAACTAGTGATTAGTGAACGATTCAGAATCCAGATGCCAATGTACCATCATAAGAAACATGTGCTTTTCCTGCTAGACCACAGTGTTTTCAGCTGAGGCCAGAAGCTGATCACGGTCTGAGGCAGGCTTTGATGAAGACCATGTGTTTGGTTTGAGGCAGTGATCATGAGGGGTCCGAGGGAAAAGCTTAACCAGAACGGGCATGGCTGACCCTGGGACACTTCTGGGAGGATGAATCATTTGACGTAATGAGGAGGAAGATGGAAGTGGAGGACAGAGGGACATTCCTGTCAGGAGACCATGACAAAATAAAACTATGAGAGGATATATGGCGTTTGTCTACTAGTGTCTGACTTACCTCACTCAACGCAAGGGCCGCCACTGTGATTCATTTTGTGGCAAACAGTAGGGATATTATTTGTTTTAGAGCTGTGCATATAAACCATGCCCCCCACCTAAATATGGACAGCTAAAATACTCTCTTTTAAGCAACTCTCTGAGAGCAGCATGCACCCTGGAAAGATACCCACCCTTTGGAGTCTAGTGATCCAGGAGGGCAATGGTGATGGGCATGCAAATGTCAGCTCCTATTGGAGTTTGAAAGGAAGGCTAAATCTAACCTTGTCTTAGGGAAAACCCAGAGTCACTCAAGGCTGGTTGGCTGGCTTGATCGGGGTAGTACTTTCTTCACAAGTGTGTCTGAGAAGATTCCCGAAGCAGCGGAAATGGAGGTGAAGAGAATGATCCCCGAGATGCCAACGAGCCTGGTCAGCCACTGTAAAGGAGAGGCATCCTGAGGAGCAGGAGAAGGATGGTAGAATGTGGATCAAGGCAGGCTGGAAAGGGTGTGACTTGGGGGAAGATCAAGCAGAGCACTCACTTTGCACTTCTGGGCCTTCCTCTGGTCACTTCTCTGATTGTTTATCTTAGTCATATGAGGCGCCATCTGATTCCGGATTAAACCCACCTGAACTTGAATACAGACCCAGTTACTTAATGCAGTTACTAGTGACCAGGCTGACTAATGCCCCAAATGTCAGCACTTTTATCTGTTGAATGGTATAAGTCGTTCATCACATAAAATTGAGGGTTAAAATAATGTGTGGAAACCATAAAAGAACAGGAGACAGCATTGTGGAAAGTCTGTATAAAAGGGACGCCTTTCTTATTGTTTAATTATCTAATCAATTAACTAATTTAGTTGCATTTTTGAGACAAAGTCTCCTTATGAAGCTCAGATTGGGCTTGAACCTGTGTACAATCCTCGTGCTTCGATTCCCAAGCTCTGGGATTACAGGTGTGTGCTACCACGCCAGGCTTATCATCTTTAATTTTTATGGAATTTCTTGAAAGAATTAAGTGGTGGATTTAAGTGGGTGGCGGGAGCTGAAAGGGTTAAAGGTGACTCCAGAGTTAAGAGTGTCACAGCCTATCACACGCCAATACAAGCAGAGACAAGGGTTCTGGCTTCCAAAGAACTCATGGCCAGCTTGCTTTGATTTGGCCAAACAACGAGGCAGAAAAATTAGATAGGCCATTAGAAGTGTAAGGTGAGGTCTCCAGGCAGCCACTGTGGGTCTCGAGGAAGAGAGAGCAATTTCTCCAACATCTAAATATCTTGCCTGTATAACTACAAACATCCAGATTCTTGCAGCCCTTTTGATGTGGATTTAAATGCTAAATTTTCATTTCAATATTTGGTTTGTGTTTACATTTTATTTTTCAAGATTCTCATGGTCCAAATCACCTCCCTCCCTCCCTCCCTGCCTCCCCTTTCCTCCTCCCTCTTCCTTTCTTCCTCCCAGCCCCTCCCTTGGTCAGAAAGTAGAAACTCAATCAGAAACTTTATCTCTTTTTAGCTCTCAGCTCTCCATTAGTCTTGTTACTCACACCTCAACAGATCTTATTCCATTAAGTGTTAAGAACTGCAGTATCATTTTGGTGATTAACTTTGAATTGGAGATAATACACGGACAAGCATTAACATAATGTCAAAACATTTTCTTACAATTATTTTCTTAACCTTCTTTAAAGCACTCTTTCCCTGTGGAGCTTTATTAACATAATATGGACAACACGCCAGAACTCAAAACTGAAGGGAGGAGGGCCGCAGCCGTCATCGGAAGCGATCAAGGCTGGGCAAAGACTGTGATGCGGGGCTGTGTCTCCCATGTCCCTGCCTGCAGCAGCATCTAGGAGATGAAGCTGGAAGCCGCTCTTGGGATGTTTGGGTTAGAGCATGGCTGGTAGGAGTTTTGTTCCCATTGTCACATCTGTTACCATTACCCAAATGGAGCATGCATTCTGGTGAAAAATCCAAACAGCTTGGCGGGCCAAAAATAGGAGCCCAGCTCCACATGGAGAGTTTCGGGAACGAGACAGCGCCTGTGAGAAGCAGAAGTGGAAATAATACCATATAAAGTGAGAGAGTCTTAAGAGTTTTCAAAACATTTTCACTCGTAGTATCTGCTTCGAGAATCCCAGCCACTTTATGGACGTGGTTGAGGTCATTGTGAATCAGCCTCGTTTTATGGAGGCTTGGGCCTTTTAAGTGACTTGCCTCCAATTACATAGCATCTGTGACACAGTAGAGAGATGGCTTTGCTTTGGAGTAAGGCATGGATGAGTCTGAGGGCAGTCTGTTCCTACCATTTATTAGCTCCAAGTTTACATGCACCTGGCTCACCCGTAGCTCACATTTTCTCAAAAGTGAGACACAAAAGCAGTGCGCTCTTCGTGGAGTGAATCTTACATAGGAAGTTTGTAGTTACTGATACTATTCCTCCATCAATAGTAGGAGAAACAGGAGAATTTGTTAGCAGACCTGAGCAACTAGATCGTAGCCCGCTGAGTCCTGGATTGCTTTTCTTTCCCCACTGTCTCTTCCTAGTGTAGAAATGAGAAAAAAGAGTAAATGCAAGGGGCATGGGCGGGCAGACTCAGCCAGGGTACAGTCAGAACCAGTCCCTAGTTCTTGGGGTGTACCTATCACCATGCTGAGGTCTTGGTGCCCTGTGCAGCCTTCTGCAGGCATAGAGAAGGGTGAGTACTATTGCTCAATTCATCCTCACCACTTGTTGAAGCCCTCCTGAGACTGAGCAAACTAAATTGTCTTCATGGCTTGCCTTAATCCAAGAAGAGATTGTTCAGATGAAATTATTAGTTTGGAAGGTCTAGGTTTTAAAAGGGGACCCTCAGAATATAGAAGAGAAGCTTTCAAAAACAAACAAACAAAATGAGCTTCCCCAGGCAAATAGCAGCTGGCATCCATATAGTCTAAGCACTCAGAGGCCTTGTGAACAATTGGGCCGGGAGGAAGGAGGATGCTAAGATATCTCTCCTATGTCAATGTCTCCAGCGATCTTCCTGGCAGTGCATCCAACCTCCAGCTAACAGGCCTCCTTGGCTGCAGATACTACCTGTTGTCCCCAGATTTTAGGTTTTGAACCACTACCTTGGTCCCTTTAGCATAAGGATGGCAATGGTTTCTTGACAGGGCTAAACTCGGAGGGGCCTCAGTCTCTGGCTGGCAAGTCTTCATCATATGCATTTATAGTCAATGCCTTAATACAAATAACCAGAACAGCTTATCTTTTCCAGCTTAGACCCAGACTGCTAGCACCTTCTTTGTGTCTAAAATCTATTTCCTACAAAACTTTATCTATGCTTATTAAATATCATAGAGCAAATTTCTTTGACTAAATGAAAATAGTCACTTATTTAGCTGTTCACCTAAAGAACACAAGGTTTAAAGAAGTTAATGGATACACTTTAATAATAGTCATAAAAGTAATATTATTTATTCACATTTAATTCTACTTGTTGAGTCTCCCTAACTCCGTTCTATAGGTCGGCAGCAGTTTTGCTAGCGTACTGAATATTCCTCAAATGTAGAGGTGATATATTATACTCTTCTCTTTACGTCCTTTGAACCACAAACTTTTTTTGTTAATTGAGCAGCAAATGCACAATTCCCTAAAAGGAAGTATAATATACATTAATGGAGGAGCCAAAAACTCACCCTTGGGGAGGGGACAGATTTGAGCCTTAATTACCTCTAATAGCTGCCTGATCTGTGCCAAGTTTATAACCGTCCTTGAACATTGTTCTTTGCCTCCCTCTCCTCACCCAGCCTATAAAATAAATGGCTGAAGTGCAAGGGGACACATTGTAGGTGTTATTCACATTATGTTGGACATTCGCTCAACAAGCAATAGTTCTTTATCGCCTTGTTTATTTACTGTGTGTATATGTGAATCTACATGCAAGCATGGGCTTGAATGCGCAGGACAGTTAATCCTTGGTGTCTTTCCTCAGGTGCTCTCCACCTTGTTTCTTTCTTTTTTTTTTACACGCATTAAGATAAATCTTTTTTTTTCCATGATATTTATTGAGCTCTACATTTTTCTCTGATTCCCTCCCTGCCTCTCCCCTCTCTCGTTCAACCCTTCCCCAAGGTCCCTATGCTCCCAACTTACTCAGGAGATCCTGTCTTTTTATACTTTCTACTTCCCATGTAGATTAGATCTATGTAAGTCTCTCTTAGTGTCCGTATTGTTGTCTAAGTTCTCTGGGATTGTGGTTTGTAGGCTGGTTTTCTTTGCTTTATGTTTAAAAACAACCTACGAGTGAGTACATGTGATAATTGTCTTTCTGTGTCTGGGTTACCTCACTCAAAATAATGCTTTCTAGTTCCATCCATTTTCCTGCAAAATTCAAGCTGTCGTTATTTTTTTCTGCTGTGTAGTACTCCATTGTGTAAATGTAACACATTTTTTTTTTATCCATTCTTTGATTGAGGGGCATTTAGGTTGTTTCCAGTTTCTGGCTATGACAAACAAAGCTGCTATGAACATAGTTGAGCACATGTCCTTGTAGCACGATTGAGCATCCTTTGGATATAGAACTAAAAGTGGTATTACTGGGTCTTGAGGAAGGTTGTTTCCTAATTTTCTGAGAAATCGCCACACTGACATCCATAGGGGTTGTACCAGCTTGCATTCCCACCAGCAATGCAGAAGTGTTCGCTTTTCCCCACAACCTCTCCAGCATAAGTTGTCATCAGTGTTTTTGATCTTGGCCATTCTTACAGGTAGAAGATGGAATCTCAGAGTTGTTTTGATTTGCATTTCTCTGATGACTAAGGATGTTGAACATTTCCTTAAGTGTCTTTCAGCCATTTTAGATTCCTCTGTTGAGAGTTCTCTGTTTAGGTCTGTACTCCATTTTTTAATTGGATTATGTGATCTTTTGGTGTCCAATTTCTTGAGTTCTTTGTATATTTTGGAGATCAGA
>PVIU01029069.1:0-18066 GCA_004026605.1 Ondatra zibethicus
GTGTCCCATAAATTTGGGTATGTTGTGTGGTCATTTTCATTGAATTTTAGGAAGTCTTTAATTTCCCCTTTTATTTCTTCCTTGACCCATTGATGATTCAGGTGAGCATTGTTTAATTTCCATGTGTTTGTGGGTTTTCTGGAATTGGTATTGCTGTTGACTTCTAGTTTTAAAGCATGGTGATCTGATAAGGTACATTTAGTTATTCCAATTTTTTTGTATTTGTTGAGGTTTGTTTTGTTACCGCATATGTGGTCAATTTTTGAGAAGGTTCCATGAGGTGCTGAGAAGAAGGTATATTCTTTTCTGTTTGGATGAAATATTCTATAGATGTCTGTTAAGTCCATTTGAGTCATAACATCTGTTAGTTCTCTTATTTTTCTGTTCATTTTTTGTCTGATTGACCTGTCCAGTGGTGAGAGGGGAGGGTTGAAGTCTCCCACTATTAGTGTGTGGGGTTTAATATATGATTTAAGCTTTAGAAATGGTTCTTTGACATATGAGGGTGCCCTTGTATTTGGAGCATAGATGTTCAGTATTGAAATTTCCTCTTGATGGAATTTTTCTGTGACTAATATGTAATGTCCTTCTTTGTCTCTTTTGACTGATTTTAGCTTGAAGTCTATTTTGTTAGATATTAGGATAGCTACACCCGCTTGTTTCCTAGGTCCATTTGATTGGTATATTTTTTCCCAACCCTTTACTCTGAGATGATGTCTTTTTTTGAGGTTGAGATGCGTTTCTTGTATGCAGAAGAGGGATGGATTCTGTTGTCGTATCCAATCTGTTAGCCTGTGCCTTTTTATGAGTGAGTTGAGTCCATTTACATTAAGGGATATTAATGACCAGTGGTTGCTATCTCCTGTTAATTTTCATCATTGGTGATGTTATTTTGTGCATTTTTTTCTTCTTCGGGATTTGCTGTAATGAGATCATCAGTTGTCTGTGTTTTTGTTGGTGTAGCCATCTTGCTTGGGTTGGAATTTTCCTTCTGGTATTTTGTGTAGGGCTGGGTTTGTGGCTAGGTATTGGTGAAATCTAGATTTGTCATGGAATATTTTGTTTTGTCCTTCTATGGTGATTGACAGTTTTGCTGGGTATAGTAGTCTGGGCTGGCATCCATGGTCTCTCAGTGTCTGCATAATGCTTGACCATGACCTTCTTGCTCTCATTGTCTCCATTGAGAAGTCAGGTGTAATTCTGATAGGTCTAACTCTATATGTTACTTGGCCTTTTTCCTTTGCAGCTCTTTTTTTTTTTAAAGATTTTATTTATTATGTATACAATACAGTATGCTGCCTTCATGTGTGACTGCATGCCAGAAGAGGGCACCATATCTCATTATAGATGGTTGTGAGCCACCATGTGGTTGCTGGGAATTGAACTCAGGACCTCTGGAAGAACAATCAGCATCGTTAACCTCTGAGCCATCTCTCCAGCCCCTCCTTTGCAGATCTTAATATTCTTTCTTTACTCTGTATGTTTAGTGTTTTGATTTGTGGCAAGAGGACTTTTTTTTTGGATCCAGTCTATTTGGTGTTCTGTAAGCTTCTTGTATTTTCATAGGCATATCTTTCTTTAGGTTGTGAAAGTTTTCTTCTATGATTTTGTTAAATAAATTTTCTGTGCTTTTGAGTTGACTTTCTTCTCCTTCTTCTATACCTATTATTCTAAGATTTGGCCTTTTTATGGTGTCCCATATTTCATGGATATTTTGGGTTAAGCTTTTGTTAGATTTAATGTTTTCTTTAACTGATGAGTCTATTTCCTCTATTTTGTCTTCTGCACTTGAGAGTCTCTCTTCCATTTCTTGTATTCTGTTGTTCGTACTTGCATTTGTGGTTCCTGCTCTTTTCCTCATGATTTCTGTTTCTATAATTCCTTTGGCTTGTGTTTTCTTTATTTTTTCTATCTCAGTTTTCAAGTCCTGAATAGTTTCCGTTATATGTTTGAGTTCTTTTCTTGGTTTTCTTTAAGTGATGTGCTGATATCTTCTAACTTTTTCTTTGTTTTTTCTTCCATTTCTTTAAGGTAATTTCTCATTTCATCTTTAAGAATTTCAAACATTGTCTTAAGGTTATTTTTTAGATCATTTTCTTCTTGTTCATCCTTATTTGGTTGTTCAGGTCTTACTGTTGTAGGTTCCTTGTGTTTCAGTGGTATTGTGTTGATCTTTGTGGTGTAGCTTGTGATCTTACCTTTTCTACTCATCTTTTCCTCTAATAGGTGTGGTTGGTGCCATCTGAGATTCTGTTGAATAATCTTCTAGGTGCCAGTAAATCGAAAGCTAAGATGGTTTTCCTTGAGGTACAGTCAGTGTCACAGTTCTAGTTACCCTGTTGGTTATTCCTGTTCCTGGAGGTAGCTCAGTGCTCCTGTGTTTTGGTCTGCTCCCTTGGAGTTTGCTGTTTGAGGCCTACTTTGGCCTAAGCTGCTGGCTTTGATCTGTTTCTGTAAATCTTGGTCTGGATTTCCTCTTGCAGAATTCCCTGGCTTGGAGCTAGACCTGTTCTGGTGGCGATTGCTGACTCTGGATCTGGTCACTGGTTCAATCCTGATCTGCTCGTGTCCCGGGACCGGGTGTGCTCCTGGCTTCTGCTCCTTGTGGAGCTTGTTCTCTCTTTGTCTTAGGTAACTGGTTCAGTCCCACTGGGGTGTTGGCTCAGTCCTGGTCTGCCCAGGACTGGGTTGGCTTCCAGGGCTGGATTTGCTCCTGGCTTCTGTTCCCGGTGGAGCTTGTTTCCCCTGGCTCTCTCTGTCCTAGGAGTTCAATTCCACTCCTGTGGAATTTGTGGCCCAAGGTTGAGTTCCTACCTCAGGGCAATTTTGGCTTAGGATACCGGCTTTCACCTGTATCCGTAAATCCTAGTCTGGACTCCCTTCTGCAGAAGTCCCTGGGTTGGAGTTGGACCTGGAAAGACTTCTGGTTCCGTCTACTGCCTGGGAGTTTCTAGGCTTGGGTGTACCCGAACCCACAGCTGACCTGCTTACTTCCTCAGAGTTCTCAAACTTGCGCTCGGACACAGGGGTTCCACCTTCCTTCCTATTCCCTTTGATGTCCCAAACCAATGCCTGAACCCACAGGGGACCTGGCTCAGGCCTACTCTCTCTGAGGTCCCAGATTCACTCCTGGCCCTGTTGATATCTCTGGTTCCTGCCTATTCCCTGGGAGGACCCAGCCTCACTCAAGCCCAGACTGACAGAGGTCCTGGCTCCAGCCTAGTTCCTGGGAGGTCCTAGACTCTCGCCCAGACCCACCAGGGTGTTGGCCTACATCCACTCCCTTGAAGGTCCCCGGATTCATGTCTGGACCCTCAGCAGTCTCTGACTCTGGCTCACTCGTTTAGCGGTTACTCCCTTGTACCTGTTCCGGTGGAGATCGTTGGCTCTGGATCTGGTCGCTGGGTCAATCCTGATCTGCACATGTCCTGGGACTGGGTTTGCTCCTGGCTTCTGCTCCTGGTAGAGCTTTAGAGCTTGTTCTCTCTCGACATTTTATTACTACAAGTGTTCTCTCTCTCTCTCTCTCTCTCTCTCTCTCACACACACACACACACACACACACACACACACACACACACACACACACACACACACACACACAGTGTTAAAAGACCGAAAAGACATTTAGGAGACTAGGAGAGGTAGCTTAGAGCAGAGCTTCTGTGTCATCCATGAAATCTGGATTTCATCTCTAGCACCACATAAACTGGATGTGGTGTGGTGTACCACACTCAGCATTAGGAGGTGGAAGCAAGAGGGCCAGAGACTGAATGTCATCCTCCATTTCATAGTGAGCTCAAGGTTGGTCTGGATTACACAAGACATTGTCTCAAAAAGCAAAAAACCAACAAAGAACAAAGCATAGCCAGATGGTAGTGGCATATTAATCCCAGCACTAGGAAGGCAGAGGTGGGCAGATCTCCGAGTTTCAAGGCCAGCCTGGTCTACAGAGTGAGTTCCAGGTTAGCCAGGGCTACACAGAGAAACCTTCTTGAAAAACCAAGTGGAAAAAAAGAGAAGAAAAGAAAAACCAAATAAGTAAAGTGCAACCTCTATAGGAGACAAGCTGCCACTTGAGGAAATGGAGTCCACAATCTCTGCAGCTAAGGAGGCTTGGAATCCACTGTGTCCTTCAGGCTGATCCAAACTCCAGGGGCTCTTCCTGTTTCCCTCCGAAAGCCTTGGATTGAATGTACGCCACCACCTAACTTCTTGTTTTCCTGCCTTCTGGCTGTCTAGTTCCGACTGTTCCTCCTGACTGCTTTCTCATCTACTCTCTCAAAGCAGCAAAGCCAACAGTGTATTTTTCCTTTCTCCAGCATTTATAGGGGAACTTACACCTAGGGAATTTGCCAGGGCCGGAGCAGTGTGTTAGTAGGTGGAGCAGTTGCTGATGTGTCCATCCCCAACCTCTAGAGTCCCCTGTAACTCTTAAGGAGCTGAGAATAGTGAGCCACACCAGCAGCAGTAAACGGTTACTTGATTTTCCCAAAGCCAACTCTTGGTGATGCCCAGGTCAGTGTCCCAGCTTTGGCCCAGGGCCTGGCATGGAGACTGCTGGACTCCAGCAGCTTGCCCTCAGTCTTGTTCCTTTTCCCTACTGGGACTCTCAGAACCTTACTCTAGACTTCCCAGCTCCCAGTATCAGGGCCTGCCCACCTCTTTGAGGAAGACCTACCCCTCCCAGGCTGTTCCTAGAACTTAACCAGGGCTGTACAAAATGGGGGGAAGTGCTCATCTCTCCAGTTTTCCCCAGAATAAAACAGAAATACTACATCTTCAGAAAACTACCTACCAACACAGCATGTCACCATAGAATATGAATGGCTGCAAACGGCAAACGCCCCAGAATCCTCTGAAACTTATGAAAGGGGACAATCTGCGCTGGCACAACCATGGGGAGCTGGGGGCAGGTGTCTTCTCCTCATACTTCTTACCTTTTGAGACAAGGGCTCATGTAGCCCAGGCTGACCTTGATCTTGCTATGTAACTGAGGACTAACTAGAAATCCTGATCCTCCTGCCTCTAGCTCCAAGTTTCTGGAATGACCACCATGGTATTGCCACCTCCCAAGGCTTTGTGTTGGTGTTATATTAATTAGAAGTTGGTCCTCCTTTATTTTGTGTATAAAAGTGAGACTATAGCCAGGCAGTGGTGGTGCACGCCTTTAATTCCAGCACTTGGCAGAGGCTGGCAGAGCGCTGTGAATTCCAGGCCAACCTGGTCTACAGAGTGAATTCCAGGACAGGTACCAAAACTACAGAGAAACCCTATCCCCAAAAAACAAAAAACAAACACACAAACACAAACGGGAGACTATGTTAATTTTAAAAACAAAGTCTGACATTCTTGTGTCATAGAAAATTCATAGAAAATATGACCTTACTGTGCCCTTTGGAAACACTGTATGGTCAGCTCCTTGGTTTCAATCCCGAAGAGAATTCTGGGGCTCAGGTTCATTTCCCTCTGACTTCACCTCTGGGTTCAATCCCAGGACCCTTTCCTTTTGCCATGACTCGGCTTCCTGAGTTTTCTTCTGACATCCTTACTTCCTTCTTCTCTCTTGGCCTGTAGAACCTTGATTTTGCTACCTTTTTAAAAGGCTTCCTTTTGCACATTTGATGAGTGAAGCTGGCAGTGACAAGGAAGCCCAGCAGGGGGAGCCAGTGCCTAAGAAGATGCTGAAGCCCTACATGGTGGCTCCTGCCTACAGAGGCTGAAGTCCTGCACCTTCTGGAGAGGTTGAGACTGGAACACCCCTAAATTTGAAGCCAACCTCGACTGTATAGTGAGTTCCAGGCCAGCCTGGGCTACAAAGCAAGAGATGGCTCAGTGGCTAAGAATGTTGCTGTTCTTGCAGAGAATCTGAGTTGCGTGTCTAGGAGCTCACAATCATCTGTAACTCCAGCTCCAGGGAATCCCAAGCACTCTTCCTGCATCTGAGGTCATTTGAATACATGCGGCACACACACCACACACACACACACACACACACACACACACAGTGTTTTAAGATAGCCACTAAAAGAAAAAAATTCTTGGGATTAGAGAGTTGGTTCCTCAAATAAGAGCTTCCTGTGCTCTCCAGAGGTCCTGGGTTCAGTTCCCAGAACCCATGTTAGCTGAGTATAACCTCCAGTAACTCCAGGTCATGGGAAACTGACTCCCTCATTTGAACACCAAAGGCATCAGACACATGGTGCACAGATATACATGCAAGTCAAATGCTCATACACATAAAACAGAAAGAAATGAATATTTGAAAAAAGACAAAACTGGAACCGAATAGAAGACCCAGATATCAATCCACACATCTACGAACACCTGATATTTGATAAAGAAGCAAAAAATATCAAATGGAAAAAAGAAAGCACATTTAACAAGTGGTACTGGCATAACTGGATATCAACATGTAGAAGAATGAAAATAGACCCATATCTATCACCATGCACAAAACTCAAGTCCAAATGGATCAAAGACCTCAACATAAAGCCAGCCACACTGAACCTTATAGAAGAGAAAGTGGGAAGTACACTTGAACACATTGCCACAGGGAACCACTTCCTAAATAGAACCCCAGCAGCACAGACACTGAGAGAAACAATTAATAAATAGGACCTCCTGAAACTGAAAAGCTTCTCTAAAGCAAAGGACACGGTCAACAAGACAAAATGACAGCCTGCAGAATGGGAAAAGATCTTCACTAACCCACATCAGACAGAGGTCTGATTTCCAAAATATATACCTAAAGAAATTGGACACCAAAAGATCACATAATCCAATAAAAAAAAAATGGAGTACAGACCTAAATGGAGAACTCTCAACAGAGGAATCTAAAATGGCTGAAAGACACTTAAGGAAATGTTCAACATTCTTAGTCATCAGAGAAATGCAAATCAAAGCAACTCTGAGATTCCATCTTACACCTGCAAGAATGGCCAAGATCAAAAACACTGATGACAACTTATGCTGGAGAGGTTGTGGGGAAAAGGGAACACTTCTGCATTGCTTGTGGGAATACAAGCTGGTACAATCCCTTTGGATGTCATGTGGCGATTTCTCAGAAAATTAGGAAACAACCTTCCTCAAGATCCAATAATACCACTTTTGGGTATATATCCAAAGGATGCTCAATCGTGCCACAAGGACATGTGCTCAACTATGTTCATAGAAGCTTTGTTTGTCATAGCTGGAAACAACCTAAATGCCCTTCGATCAAAGAATGGATAAGAAAAATGTGGTACATTTACACAATGGAGTACTACACAGCAGAAAAAAATAACGACAGTTTGAATTTTGCAGGAAAATGGACTGAGCTAGAAAACATTATTTTGAGTGAGGTAACCCAGATGCAGAAAGACAATTATCACATGTACTCACTCATAGGTGGTTTTTAAACTTAAAGCAAAGAAAGCCAGTCTACAAACCACAATCCCAGAGATCTTAGACAACAATATGGACACTAAGAGAGACTGACATAGATCTACTCTACATGGGAAGTAGAAAGTATAAAAAGACAAGCTCTCCTGAGTAAATTGGGAGCATGGGGACCTTGGGGTAGGGTTGAAGGGGGGAGGGGAGAGGCAGGGAGGGGAGCAGAGAAAAATGTAGAGCTCAATAAATATCAATTAAAAAAAACTAAAAAAGATAAAACACCAAGAATTGGATTGGGGAATGGCTTATCAGGTAAGGTACCTGCTGCCAAGTCTGATGATCTAAGTGGATTCCAGAACCCACGTAGTGGAAGGAGAGCCTCGACTTTGGCAAGCTGTCCTAGTTGTTCTCTGACCTCCATACCCTCGCCTGGGTGCCCCATACAGACATCCACAAAATAAATAAATGTTAAAAAAGAAACCCACAAAAACAAAATCAAAACAAAGCAAAAAAACCCAGAACAAGACAGAAGTCAGGCATGGGCCTGGGATTATAGCATTTACCAGGCAGAGGCATGAGGGTCACTAGTTCAAGGCCAGTCTCAGGGACAAAGTTTGAGGTTGACCTTGGTCACTTGAGGTACTCATAGTCTCAACAAACCAGATACAGGAGGATCAGAAGTCAGAGTCATCCTTGTCTTTAGGGCAAGATCTATTAGGAAGGGAAAAGAGAGAGAATCAGAAAGCAAATTTAAACAAAGAGCCACTCAAGACTTTTTGACTCCCCTCAGCCCCTCCCCCCACAGTAAGTATGACAAGTATTCAAATTTGGGATGGCTCCTTAGGGGACTGAGAGTTAGAGCTGCCCGCCTCCAGTCTCAGCCTCTACTCTCCCTTTCATCATGACCAAACTCTAGTGCATCTGCATTCTTGGTTTTTGAAGACAGGGTTTCTCTGTGTGGATTTGGAGCCTGCCCTGGAACTTGCTCTGTAGCTTTTGTTCAGGCTGACATTGAAGCCACAGAGATCTGCCTGCCTCTGCCTCCAGAGTTTAAATGCCTCCTGGGATTAAAGACATGAGCCACCACCACCCTGCACAGAATACTTCTTCAGGACTTGTTAGCTCATGGCCCACGTTGAATACATGGAGATCAATCTTTGGCACTCTTGGTTCAACCTACAACTCCCACTCCGGCAGATGTGCATCTGTCCTGGATCCTCACTGACACAGGCTTTCCTGTCTTCCTGAGTAGGACTTGAAGACTATTTCCTTCAATCTCCATCACCCAAGATGATTCTGGCTTAGCTTCTGCACTGACCCTAACACTGCCCATGTCATCTATTCCTTTAGGCCGACCTGTATTTTTTTTTAAAGATTATCAATTATGTACAGTGTTCTGCCCCCGTGTATGCCTTCATGCCTAAAGAGGGCACCATATGTCATTACAGATGGTTGTGAGCCACCATGTGGTTGTTGGGAATTGAACCTGTGTCCTCTGGAAGAACTGCCAGTGCTCTTAACCTCTGAGCTATCTCTCCAGCCCCCCCCACCTGTATTTTTATGTCTAGATCAATCAGTTGGTCAGTTTTGCCTATGGAAAACTGGGAAGAAGGCCCTTTCCACCCATTAGATCCTGCATCCAATGATGAAGTTACAAAATTACAGATAATCATGGTGTCAGCCTTCAAAAAACTGAATAACCAGGAAACAGAACATCAAAGAAGAATGGCTGGAAAGAAAACTGGAAAGGAGGCAAGGCCAGACTTGAAGGAGGAGAGCTGTCTGTCAGGACTTCAGCTTTTACATTGAATATTAAAGCAAGGGGATGACACTCCATCAGATTTGTTTGTTGTTTGTTGGCTTGTTTTTCTTACTGATTTTTATTGAGCTCTACATTTTTCTCTGCTCCCCTTCCTGCCTCTCTCCTCCCCTTCAATCCTCTCCCAAGAGCCATTTAATTTGGGGCTTACAGTTCCATAGGGTTAGAGTCAATGAGCATCAACTCTGAGAGCATGGCAGCAGGCAGGCATGGCACTGGAGCAGTAGCTGAGAGCTCACATCCTGACCCATAAGAACTTGGTCACTGCTCTGAAGGCCCTCTCGCATACACCACCAAACACAGTAGACAGCCCTGGAATGCCCTCCAGAGTCTGGAAATGTAACTTGAGATTGCTTGCTCCATTCACTGGAGGCTGAATATAACCAAGCATGCAGCCTGCAAAAGCAGGTAAGAATTCACAACTAAGTCTGCCTACTACCCTCACAGGAAGCTACACACATAGAAACTTCACTAAGGAACTTGAGGAACTTCCCCACGTCATACAACTCTAAGTAAAAATTTGGCTCTCTGTATGTTCCCAAGTATAATTCCTTCTTTTCTAGGCACAGAAGGAGGGCCCAACCCAAATCTCAAAGACTGTGAAGACTCTAGCTCAATAGGATCATGAGCAGGGAACATCTTCCCACTGAGGAGACCTAATGGGCTCAGCTCAAGACCAAGAGGAACCCTTGCCAGACTAGTAAAGATCTAGAAACTGAGGGAATGGTTCCTAGCCCTAGGTCTCTGGAAGGAAAAACAGCTGAAAGTCTAGCAGCTTGACTCCAAGGGCTGGTAGATAGTCTGGCTGACAGGTCAGGCAAGAGCCATCCAAGATTTAGATGAGACCAAAGTGCGTTACCCTAACTGTACCGAGGCTGAGAAACTGACTCCAAGTTGGCCATGCACAGGAGCTGCCTTGAGATCTTCGTGAAACTGGGGAGCTAATACCACCCCACGGAGAAATTCTGAGGAACTGTCCCTAGGCCATTATGAGCCTAAATCTAATTTAATCCGAGGATGAGGCTGAATAAAATCAAAGCTGCAGGACAAAGTTGGGCAACAGTTCTTATCCCTCTGGGCAAGGTGGGTAAGTAGTTGGCACCTGGGATGATGAGTGGCAGCGTCAGGGTCCTAACTAAGCCACAAGCAGGCCGGGAGGCCACTTGGTGGAAGTGGGCAGAGAGCACAGCATTTTTAAAGGGGTCCTGTTAAGGAAACCAGAAAAACAAGAATTTGGCTGCTTTTGCTGCTGTCTCTGGCTTAGGGAGTGTAAGTGTGAAGCCCTCCGAAGAGCTATGCCCCGCTACAGTGGCTCACTAGTCTAGGGCTCTGTAAGTAGTTCGCCTGTCTGTAGAAACCAGGGGCTGCTCAAGGAAACCTGGGAGAAGACGGTCAGACACAATTCCTACGCAGGTGCAGAAGAGACCGGGAAAAAGAAAGCTGGATTCTCCTAGCAGCCCTAGAGAAAGCCCCTCTGGAGGAGGCGCGCGCACAGGCCCAGATGGGCAGGAGCCACTGGGTTATATGAAATGGTTCACATGTTAAAGCCTCTATGTTATAGCTGACATACGTGGCCAAGCTATTTCATCTTTTTTGTTTGTTTTTTCGAGACAGGGTTTTTCTTAGCAGAAAAACTGTCGCTGGAACTCCCTCTCTATAGACCAGACTGCCCTCGAACCCACAGAGATCCATCCACCTACCTCTGCCTCCCAAGTGTGGGGATTCAAGGCATTGTTTAATCTTTCTAAACAGCTATTTTTTCCATCTAGAAAATAGAGATAATATTAATACCTTCCCAGTGGGGTTATGAGAAGCATTAGACAAGATTTCTATAAAAGATTAATGGCTGCCTAGCACATATGAAACACTCATGACTGCTGTTTCATGACTAGCAGTGGCTGCTTTATGAACGAGATCCAGAGCCAACCATTTCTTCTATAAGCCGCAACCCTTAGCTGTTCAAAATAACACAAAAATGTGAATATATTTGGTATTTGCATGTATTTTAGAAATCGTTCCACGACAGACAGCATTGCACATCCAAATCCCGCTTTTGTCCTCTCCAACCCTAGATACCCTTCCCCCTCTCTGTGCTCTACAAATGACCTCCCATGTCAGTTGCACAGAGCCCCTGTCCAGACGGTACCCATGCTTCTGGTCCTGGGTGGTCTGATGCCTGGAGAGTAGCAACAGGTCCACGGGGTGGGGTAGGGGGCGGAGTGCCTGGATCCCATAGGATGTCCTCATATTTGCTTTGAGCCGGGCCAGAGGGTCGTCCTTGAGCCCCAGTTTGTTCTAGGAGGGCTCTGACCAAGCCCACTGTGAGAGGGGGCTCTGCCCCAGGCTCAGGGAAAGGGTCAGCGGTTCCCACATCATCTGGGAGATGTGTCCTCAGTAAAAGCAGCAGCTCATCTGGAGCCACTTCTGGTGGGCACAGGCGGCAAAGGAGGGGGAGGTGAGCATCAAGGCGGCGGTGCCGGGCAAATTCTGCCAGCAGGAGCTTAAAGATCTCACTCCGAAGTAGGGGGCTGGAGGAGTCAAGGGCCAGGCCGGCCTGCAGAGCCCTTTCCCACTGCTCCTTCTCTATTAGCTGCCTCACGGCTTGCAGCACCGCCTTGGGCCGCCCACTGCCCAGAAGCAGCTCTAGTTCCAGGGCCTCAGGTCTCTTCCCTTCCTCGCCTAGCACAGCTAGGGCTCGCCGATAAAGGGGCAGACTGGACCCTTCGGCTGCCCAGCCTGGCCCACCCTGCTGCTGAGCCAGTTCCACAAACGGGGGGAGCCACTGAGGCTCTAGCTGGAATAGGCACTGACACAGGAGTTCAAAGGGGGGCAAGATTCCATTGGGGTGCTCCTTTCCAGCTGTTGGACCCCTCAGTATCTTCTTCCATATATCAGGGGGTGCCTGGGACCTCAGCCTGCCCGTCCTATCTGGCTGGAGCTGCAGGGCCTGGAGGGTGGCGCTCCAAGCTGCTGTAGGAACGGCTTGGAAAATGGTGTTGAACTGAGCCAGGTGGTCGTCGGTCAACTGGGTTCTCAGCAGGCGTGCCACCTCACGCTCTGCTAGCTCAGTCCAGCCAGCCTCCTCCTCATCCCCGGCCACCAGCTGGGCCTTGAGCTGCTCCAAACTCCGGTAGTCCCGAAGCTCAGCCCTCAGCGTGGTCAACAGTGCGGATGGGGGCAGGTGGCCCTGGAGGATGGAGGCCAAGGCCTGAGGTGCCCGAAACATGCTGTTGTGTCTCAGCTCTTCTGGGGTAAGCTGGGTACCGCGCAGGCTCCGTCGCTGATAGTACCCACAGGCCTCCTCAAACACCATATCCTTGTCTGAGGGTAGCTCAAGGCTTTGGGGAGCTTCCCAACCCACACAAAAGAGACCCAAAGCCGAAAGCAAACAGAGAGCTCCTTGCATCTCCACGTCTTCCTCATTCTTCATGCCAGGTGCTGACGGCTCCAGCAGATGTACTTTATCTGTACTTAGGACCTTCCTTTCCAACAGCTGCCCACTGCTCATGTCCAGTAGTTCCAACGTGGAGCCCAGGACACAGGCTAAGGTGCCATGAAATGTTCCCAGAGCTGCAGAACCCTTTAGGCCGACAGGCGCCTCCTGCAGCGTTCCCACAGTCCGAGTACCACCATGGCATTGTACTAGGCTCACCTTGCCTTTGAAGTCCAGCAACAACAAGCCATGGGAAGATGGGGCCCAGGTGTGGACAGCCAATGGCTCCCTGGGGGACAGAAACCCAGGAAGGTGTCGCAGCAGGGTCCGAAAGTCCCAGGTGTCTCCTTGTCTGGGATTCAGGCTTTTACTGTGAGAAAGGCCAAGAGATGGGGCGACAACTATCACCTTGCCCTTGCTTGGGTTCCAGATGAGCAGGACATGGGCCACACCAGGCCAAGTGGTGTTAGTGGGCACCAGGAAGAGGTCCTTGCGAGAGGCTATCAGTCCAAAAGGGGGGCAGTGGTGCAGCAGGATGTGTGTGCGGCCTAGTTTGGTGCCAGCCTCCCCGCTGGTCTCCAGGGTCTTGACACACACACGGTGGCTGAAAGCCATTGAAAGCTGCCCTGGCTGGTCCTCAACGCCAAGCTGACGCTCCTCACACCAAACTAGGCGACCTCGAGTTGCTGCCACGGCCAACAAGCGGGCTCCACCATCCGGACACAACTCAGTGCTCTGAAGTAGCTTCCAGCCAGGCTCCATCCCCGTGCCCCACACCTCCGCTAGGCCACTCTCCCACACCAAGATCAGCGCAGGTCGCGCCAGCCACGGGACGAAGAAGGCGTCCAGCGGCGAGGGATGGCCCTCCGGCCAGGCACGCTCTAGCGTCAGGCCCGGCCCCCGCACTGACACTAGAAGTTGCGGGGCAGGCGACCCGGGGGATCTTAACAGCAGCAGGTGGCGGCCGTCAGGGCTGCAGCGGACTAGGACATCTGGGTCCCCGGCCAACAACTCCCGGAGCCGGGCCGCGCCGCTAAAGTTGCTCAAATCCGAAAGCAGGCGCAGAGTTCCTGCACGCTTCATGCTGCCTCTGGCGCAGAAGCTCCCCAAAGGTCTGATCGCCCGGTGGGGCGACGCCCGGCTGCTAGTCCGTGGTGCCGGGGGGAGTGCACTTCCGTCCCTGGTGGATGAGGTGAGCCGAGCCCTGGCCTGAGTGTCGACTCCGCCCCGCCCCGCCCCTCCGGGCCTGGCCGGACTGCCCCGGGGCTGGCCTGGCTAGCACGCCGTGGGAGGAGCTTCGGAAGATCGTCGGGGGAGGAGCCTCCGCAACACCCAGGGGTCTCAGCCCTGGGACCCCATGTATCCTAGGCGCTGAGATTAAACTATCAAGGCGTCCCTTTTTGTTTTTTTTTTTCCAGACCTCGCCCTTTCACCCGCATCTTATTCGTTCATCAAGGTTGAGTACTGACATTGTGTCAGCCCCGCCCCCCAGCAAGACAGAAAACCTCAACCTCCGGAAATCTACTGGAAAACAGGAAGGTTAACGCTTCACTCACTGAGTGGTCCAGGCTGGCTTGGAACTCACAGAGATTGGCCTGTCTCTGCCTTTCGAGTACTGGGATTAAAGGCGTGTACCACCCCTGGTCTTTATACATATTTTTAAAAAGTTAGAACACAATGTGATGATTTTCATTATTATAGCATCCCCTTCCTCCATATGCTTATTCCTGTGTGCACCTGTGGAGGCCAGAGGTCAGCCCCGATGTCTTTTCTCAGAAGCCATCTGTCTACATTGTTTTGAAACAGCTTCATTCACAAGGACCTCTCACCCATTAGGTTGTGCTAGGCAGCCAATGAGCTCCAGGGATCCTCCTGTTCTGCCTCCCACGCTGAGATTACAGGTTCAAATCACTTTATCAAGAGCTGGGGATAAAACTAGGGTTTTCATGGGTTTGTTTTATTTTTTTCTTCTTCTTTTTTTTTTTTTTTTTTTTGGTTTTTCGAGACAGGGTTTCTCTGTGGCTTTGGAGCCTGTCCTGGAACTAGCTCTTTTTTTTTTTTTTTTTTAAAGATTTATTTATTTATTATGTATACAGTATTCTCAGTACTCTGCCTGCAGGCCAGTAGAGGGCACCAGATCTCATTACAGATGGTTGTGAGCCACCATGTGGTTGCTGGGAATTGAACTCGGGACCTTTGGAAGAGCAGGCAGTGCTCTTAACCACTGAGCCATCTCTCCAGCCCGGAACTAGCTCTTGTAGACCAGGCTGGTCTCGAACTCACAGAGATCCACCTGCCTCTGCCTCCCGAGTGCTGGGATTAAAGGCATGCGCCACCACGGCCCAGCTTGTTTTTTTTTTTTAAATAAGATTCATTTATTTATTATGTATACATTATGTATATATTTATTATGTATGTTCTACCTGCATATTCTACCTGCATGTATTCCTACATGCCAGAAGAGAGCACCAGATCTCATTACAGATGGTTGTGAACCACCATGTGGTTGCTGGGAATTGAACTCAGTACCTCTGGAAAGTAGCAGTGCTCTTAACCTCTGAGCCATCTCTCCAGCCCCTCTTATTTTGGTTTTTAGAGACAGGGTTTCTCCGTGTATTCCTGGCTGTGTATTCCTGAACTCAGAGATACACCTGTCTCTGCCTCCCAAGTGCTAGGATCAAAGGCGTGCGCCACCTCCTGGCGAATTTCATGCTCTTGTGGCACACACTTTGGTGATGGAGCTGCCACCACGACTCCTTATGGCATTTCCATATACACATATCATTACACTTGGTTCCTGTTCATTCTCTTGCTCATTAACTTTCTTTTTCTTCTGATTTTTGTACATGGTCTCTCTGTGCAGCCTTGGCTGTCCTGGAACTCACTCTGTAGACCAGGCTGGCCTCACACTCACAGAGATCCACCTGTCCCTGCCTCCCAAGTGCTAGGATCAAAGACATGCACTGCTACTTACCTGGTCTTCATTATATTTTTAAATGAAATTTAGTGTATATGGTCCTGTGGCGGTTTGAATTAGAATGGCCTCCTTAGGCTCATGTATGTTGACTAAGGTCTCCGTCCTGCCGGGTTCCTGCAGTCATTAAGTCCCACAGAAATCACACAGGGGTCTACATTAATTATCAACTGATTGACCTAGTATCTCAGGCTTCTTAGTAACTCTTATAACTTATATTAGCCCATAATTTTTGTCTGTATTAGCCATGTGGCTTGGTACCTTCTTCAGCGACACAATCACATCTTGCTTGCTCTGTGTCTGGGTGACAACTGCAGACTGACTCTTTCTGTTTCCAGAATTCTCGTCACCCTGCCTCTACTTCCTGCCTGGCTACTGGCCAATCAGCATTTATTTAAAATACAAGTAACAGGGTACAGACCATTGTCCCATAGCACATATATTTGAATGTTTAATCATTAGTGAGTGGCACTATTTGAAAAAGATTAGAAGGATTAGGAGGTGTGGCCTGTTGTGGTCCAGGACCAGCCCGGACCATAAATTATCTCTCAGACCAGAGGAGAGGTGTGGGAATAAAGACACAACTCACATGGCTTTATCAGGAGGGAATTTTAAGTGACGTCTCATGAAATCCTGAGTTCACATCCTGAAAATTTCACCCGCATTTATTTTCCAAACAGCTTTTATACCAAAATGTAAACTGAGGGGGAAATTCATTAGCATTCTGTTTCCTGGGTAACCGGGAGACTGATTGTGGTCACATCCACACCTATCTATGCCTGCTTTGTCACGGAGACTGAATTAACATATCTTTTCCAGGGCGACCTCTCAAATTACAAAGAAGGAGCAGGATATTAGTATATCCTGACCCTTTGTTTAGGGTGGCATCAGTTTGTCTCAAAAGGCTAGGTGACCGCCTCCTGTGTGGCAGGTGCAAACTGGCCTGAAATTCTGGCCGCCATATAATGTAGAAATATGGGCCTGTATAATATGGCCCTACAGTGGCCTTGTTGTCAGTGTATGTCACTGGTGGTGGGCTTTGAGATTTCACAAAACCATGCCAAGGCCAGTCTCTCATTCTCTGCCTGTGCAACAAGATGTAACTCTCAACTACTGCTTCAGCACCACGCTCTCTGCCAGGATGATAATGGGATAACTCTCTGAAACTGTAAGCAAGCCCCCAGTTAAATGTTTTCTTTTATAACAATTGCTGTGGTTGTGGTTGTATTCACAGCAATAGAACAGTGACTAAGGCAAGTCCCAGCGATCAAACTCAGGTGATGGAACCTGGTCCATGAATGAAGCTGTGTGAGATTTCTGAGACCTTGTGAGGAAACTCCAAGTAAACAAGAGTCTCGTGACCTCTGTTCCTCTATGGCATGGGTTGTTCTTAGATTCTGCTTTCATGCCCCTCCCAGGTGTAATGGATAGAAGTGAGTCCACTTTAGATTGTTCATTACAGCTGGCTATTGTTATTTGTTTATTTGCCGCTATGGAAAAACATGCTTTTATCCTTGTGATTTTTAAAAAATATTTATTTATTTATTATGTATACAGTATTCTGTCTGCGTGTAGGCCTGCAGGCCAGAAGAGGGCACCAGACCCCATTACAGATGGTTGTGAGCCACCATGTGGTTGCTGGGAATTGAATTCAGGACCTTTGGAAGAGCAGGCAATGCTCTTAACTGCTGAGCCACCTCTCCAGCCCCCATCCTTGTGATTTGATTCTTTACTCAGGTGACTCTTCTTAACCTTAGAGTATAGCTGTCGGCTGCTCTGAATAAAGTTATTACATGAGCTTTCCGGCAGCCTCATTTTCAGCTCCTGCTCTCCCGGATTCATCCAACCGGAGTGGTAAGCACGTGGGTCCGTACTCACTCACGGAGTCACCTCCTCAGCTCCTTATTACTATTTTTTGAGACAAATTCTCACTCTGTAGCCTAGCTTGTTCTTGAACTCTTGACAATCCCCCTGCTTCAGCTTTCCAAATGCTGCTATTATAAGCTGTTGTTCCTGGGTATGCATTAACTACCACACCCTGCTCTACACCTTCTGGTTTACATGGAAGGTTCCTCTGAATTTTACTGTCTTTGTTTTTTAATTGGAGTATTTTTTTAATATTTTTCCCATGATATTTATTGAGCTCTACATTTTTCTCTGCTCCCTTCCATGCCTCTTCCCTCCCTCCTTCAACACTCCCCCAAGGTCCTATGCTCCCAATTTATTCAGGAGATCTTGTCTTTTTATACTTTCTACTTCCCACATAGATTAGATCTATGTAAGTCTCTCTTAGTGTCCATATTGTTGTCTAAATTCTCTGGAATTGTGGTTTGTAAGCTGGTTTTCTTTGCCTTATGTTTAAAAACCACCTATGAGTGAGTACATGTGATAATTGTCTTTCTGTGTCTGGGTTACTTCACTCAAAATAATGCTTTCTAGTTCCATCCATTTTCCTGCAAAATT
>PVIU01029070.1:0-17895 GCA_004026605.1 Ondatra zibethicus
AAAACCTTCATTTTTATTTAGACAGAAAAGTGGAGATAATGTGGAATTCTCTGTATTCTTTGTTACCATTGGTTAATAGAGAAGCTTCTTTGGCCTATGGCAGGGCAGAATATGACAAGGCTGGAAGAGATCTTAGAGAGAGTGGACAGAGTGAAGGACCTGCTGAAGGAGACAGATGCTGGAAACTTACCAGTAGGCCACAGTCTCATGATAATAAACAGATTAATAAAAATGGATTAGTTTAAGATATAAGAGTTAGTTATTAAAAAATCATAGCTAATGGGCCAAACAGTGTTGTAATTAATATAGCTTCTGTATGATTATTTGGGTCTGGGCAGCCAGGAACAAATGAGCAGTCTTTGCTTGCAGAAAATAGAATCAACACAAGCCATATGGAAGGAATGATTGCTACAGACAGCAAATGTGAGTACTTTGCTTTATATTAATAATCATATATTTAATTAGTTTGAATTTCCTGTAATTAATTGGAATCCTTTGGTTTTCTTTAGAAAGAAAGTCAGAGGCTAAAAGTACACACCATTTAAATGAGTAAAATCTTCACAAAAATTTAGAATAAAGATCAGATTCAACTATGGGTTCATTTATTACTTCATAAATACAATGTCATTTTAGTGATTTCTACCCTTTGAAACAATTTTTCAACAATTACAGCCTCATGATTTAATTAATTATTAGTTCAGGTGTGATTTTTGCTATATTTTGTAAATGCAAACACTATTCCTTAGGTTAATTACAATATTATGCATCTTATTTTCAATTATTAATCACTAAAGAGTTCCAAAGCACTGCAAAGAGGAATGAGCAATTCTGAACTAAAATTACTAACATACAATGAGAAAAAGTTGATTTATTTGCCTATGTGCTTCTAATGTGAATGACAAATAAACAGATCATGACAGCTAGCTTTCCAATTTCTCCCTCGAGGCCCCAGTGTTTTATTATTTCCTTTAGGCTCTATTTCACCTCCGGAAGACCCAGGGAAACAGTACATCATTTTTATGAGATTAAAGATGCTGCATGCAAAATCTAATTGAGTTGTACTGAACTGATGATTTTCAAACATCAGCAGAATTTCAATCTTAAAATACTTGAAATTTCAACTCATTTTCTTTATGCATCCAGTATAGTAATCTTCCTAGGCCATTTTAGTACTTTGTTGTCTGGTGAATCTTCCCAGCAGGCTGACTACCCCGGTTCTTGTTCATGAAGGTAGCACTGTTTGAATTCAAGAATGAGTGAGACACATGGTAAGTGGTTAATTTGTATACTGACTGTAGAAGGAGATTTCTATGGTTCTTACTGAGAATCCACAGGGTACTGTGGATCTCAAGGAACAAGACACTTTTGTTGTGGTGGCATGGAAAGATATGTGCATTAAGCCAAACATCCTGGATAGAAGAATCTGCAGTGCAAAGGGAATTGAAGCAGAAACTTTTTTCGGCAAGATGTAGACATTGATAGTGTGTGACTGGAGTGAAGTAGAAAGGTTTTGCACATGAAGAAATAACTCTCTTAGAGTTTTTTTTTTATAATAATCACTGTATAAAGAGAAATTCTTTTCTCAGAAGAATTGAATAACACATTGAAGGATTTTTGATGAGCAAATTGTCATAATAGATATAGAAATAGTCACATCACATATTTTAATATGTTCATTCTTCATAGAATGATGAGAATAATCAGAAAATTGTGGTTCTAATGGAGAATTTCTGAAGGGAATGGGAGAATAATGGTGTAGGAGGTCCTTCTGTATTTCTGTTGATTTCATTGGTTGAATAAAGAGACTGCCTTGGCTTTTGATAGGGTAGCCCTTAGGTGAGCAGAGTAGACAGAACAGAATTCTGGGAAGAAGGACAGACAGGCAGACACCAAGGTTTTCCTCCCCGAGATGGACGCTTGTTAGACTCATGATGGTAAGCCACAGTCAAGTGATGATACACATTAATGGAGATGGATTTAATTAATACGTGAAAGTTAGTAAATAATGGGCTGGAGATAATGGACCAGGCAGTATTTAAATGAATGCAGTTTCTGTGTAATTTTTTCAGGGATAAGCTAGCCGGCCACCGGGAATGCGGCCCGTTCGCCTCTTACTACAGAATAAAATAGCATTGAGCATTAAAATACCTAATTTTACAGAAAAATATTTTAAAGCTACAGTTCTTATATTAATGGGTAAAAACAAATATATCTGTGCATGGGGCAGAAAATAGAAGAAAAATAGGTGAAAGTGAGGAGGAAGCTGGTAAGAGGGAGAGGGGGAAAAGGAAGAAGTAGGGTGAGAGAATTTGCCTGCTTTTCTTTTGCTTTCACTACACAATTCATCAGTGTACCTGGTGTCCTTCCAGTTTTAAATATATTGAATACCAATAAAAATGAAGTGCTTAATTTTTTCACAGCTGAGTTTTGAAGCCAGAAAGCAAGAAACCAGTTATGGGTGATTTGGGAATTTCTGACAAGTAACTTCTCTAGGAAACACTGGATTCTGTCATTTCAAATAAACTGACTTTTCCCCAGATTTGCAGCATCAAATTTTTGTGCTTCAAGTTAGGCTTGGGTTCCCTTTGCTTTCATCACATGCATATGTACATACCCAGAAAGCAGACAAATGGGGAATATTTTTATACCTAAGAGGAGTTTCATTTTCTCTCTCCCCCTGAATCCCTACATAGTTAGATTCCAGCTGTTACTACCATAGAAAAACACATTGAAACAGAATAAAATATATGATGCCAAACATTGCAAGTGCCCCATCCTTCCACACTTGCAGGAAATTGATCATGATTGTATGCATCTGATCTTAATGGATAGTCCCTGCCCTGAGCCCCAGGGAGAACAGCCAAAAGCCTAGAGAAAAAAGTAGCTCAAGATCCCTACCAAAATGCCCGAATACCCCAAGGAAAAAAATGTTTCCTCAAGTTTAATCTGCAGACAATTTTAACCCTATGTTTATGTGCAAAAAGTCAATAGTATTAATATCTAATTCCACTTTGCCTCCAGAAAGTGGTGATCTTCTTGACAGAACAAGCAACAGAGGTTTTAGTTCATAGTCACTGAAAACTAATGCTTTTTAAAAATGACTTTCTAAAAAAAAGAAGTCATTTTTAAAAGTCACAGAAATGATCATGAAAACAATTAAAAATTTACTAACATTCAAAATTTAAAGCATAATACTTAAGATCATTCTTTATGCTCTGATTACATCAATTCATCAGCTAATCTCAATATATGTAAGACAATTTGAAACAATATACTCTTCAAAAACTTTATATTTAACAAACTAAGTGGTTCCCATGTTCTTTATAAAGATGAATACTTAATAAGTAAGGAGAGCGTTGATTATGAACTCTTCCCGGGAGGGAACCAGAATGAATTTGTGGATATTTTACATTCTGTTTTTCATTTTTGTGACTTCAGCATTGTGAACTAACATACTCACTTGACATATTATGTCAGTGTCTCCCACACTGTATGGAGGAGGTTACATTAACACAGGATCACTGGCTGAAGACAGAGAAAACTACAAAGTAAAATCAAACGGTATTTTGTTACAAAGAAAATTCCTCCTTTGTCCTTTGGTTTTTGAAATAGAGTGTATGGCTCTGAAAGACAAGAAAAATGCCTCCAGTTATAATCTCAATGTAAAAACTGACTCAGTGTTTTTGTTTGTTTCCTTTATTAAACTTTAATAAGAATGGATATGATCTCTACTTCCAGAACACTGGGATACTGAAATAGAAAATACATACAAGGACCTGACATGAGGCTCGAGATTTATCTCAAGGTCAAGTTCTTATCTAGTAAGTCCAATACCTTCAAGTTGACATAGAATATGCTATAATGCCATGTGGGGTTGAGGAACAATATGACAATTAAGACGATCCTTTTCATTGGAAGAGGATCGCAGATTTCTAAATACAGTGATATTTGATGATGTCCTTTATGCCACACACTGTATATGTTTGCCTTTCCATGTTCTACAAATATTCACTGAATTTCCACAGCAAATCGTAGGTCTCAGGATTCGGAGCTCACCAGGACATCTACCATGAATGGTTCTGGATTTTGTCAAAGGCCTTTTATGAGATGATCATGTGTATTTTGTCTTTCATTTTGTATATATGTAAGATTTCACATATTTATTTTCATATATTGTACCATCCCTGAATTTCTTGAATGGTGTAGGAGGTCCTTCTGTATTTCTGTTGCTTCCATTGGTTGAATAAAGAGACTGCCTTGGCCTTTTGATAAGGCAGCCCTTAGGTGGGGGGAGGAGACAGAACGGAATTCTGGGATAGAGAAGGCAGAGTCAGAGAGAGCTGCCATGGAGTCGAGAGTCAGACATGCTGAATCTTTCCCGGTAAGACCAAGACCTTGTGATGACATAAAGACTATTAGAAATGGGTTAAATGAATATGTGAGAGTTAGCCAATAAGAGGCTAGAGCTAATGGGCCGGGCAGTATTTAAATGAATACAGTTTCTGTGTAATTATTTTGTGTATAAGCTATCCAGGCACCAGGAACACGACCCATTCCTCATTACTACACTTGAATGAGACCTACTTGATCATGGGGGATGATCTTTTTCAAGTTGTATTGGATTAAATTTGCAAGCATATTTGCAATTACCTTCTTAAAGGATGTTGTTCTGTAAGGCTCATACTTTGTTGGGTCTTTTTGTGTTTGATAATCAGGGTATCTCTGAATTCATATAATGAATCTTGCAATGCTCCTTCTGTTTCTATTTTCAGGAAAAATTTGAAGAGCATTAATGTTAACTCTTTTTTGAAAGTCTAGTAAATTTTTGCACTAAATTCATCTGGTGTCATTTTTGTTTTAGGAGGAGTTATTAACCTCTTTTGTTTCACTGGTGGCTATAGGTCTGTTTAAATATCTTGTCTGATATTAATTTATCTTGGTAAATATTAGTGTTGAGAAAATTAACTGCTTCTTTTACATTTTCTGTTTTGATAAAGCATATGTTTATAATGTATGTCCTCATGAGTCTCTGGATTTGCTCAGTGTTTATTTTTTATCCCCATTTCTCTCTCTCTCTCTCTTAAATTTGGTCTTCTCTCTCTTCCTTTTTGTAAATTTAAATAATTCTTATAAATCTTACTGATTTTTCGTGAGAACAAACTCTTTGATTCATTGACTTTGAATTATTTTATTATAATTTATTGATTTTAGCCCTGAGTTTAGTCATCCTTTAGTATTTCAAAAAGAGCACAGTATTTTGGTAAAAGACTATGAGATACAAGAAAAGATACTTGGTACACTAATACAAGAAAATTTGTTATAGGGAAATATAAGTTGTAATATTAACTTCCGTCAGTGTTAGATCCTACTTATTCAAATTAAATCTCTCACTCCCCTCAATACCATAAGCTCGTTTGCTGTAAAAATAATTATTCATTGCTAGAGAAATAAATATTCAAAACTCTTCTTTATAATATTTTTCTGATGGATTACCAAATTTGCAATGTCATTTGAAAATTAGGTGTACATGTATGTACATGTGTTTGCTTACATGTGTGAATGCAGGGGACAGTAAATCTGCCATAGAACTCACACGACAACTTTGGGTTGTTGTACTCAGTTTCTAAATTCTTTTAGAACCATTTGTTGTTTACTGTTACTTACCTTAGACTTGATGGGCTGCAATTTCTGAGGGTTCTCCTCTCTCCACCTACTGTGTCATTGTGGGAGCACTGAAATTACAGAAATGTGTTTCCAAACTCAGCTTTTATGGAGTTCCAAGTGGTAACATTCGGTTTTTCATACTTGTGAAACTTGCACCTCACCCACTGCTCCATCTCTATAGGCCTGTAATTGCACTTTATTGGCAATTCCTGGGCTCACAATAACTGTGTTAACTATGCAAACAACTCAAAGGCAATGATGTCTGGAAGTCTTGATTATGAAATGATTTCAAATCTTCCAATAGTAGTAGCTGACATGTTAAAACAAGCTTCTACATTTGCTTTTACTCACTCAGGCTTATACTGAGCATAATAATTGGCAATGTGAAAGCAATTGCTGATAGTAATGCATGTTCTAAGACTTATCAAAGATAATTCATTTTGGTTTTAAAAACGTCATTAACCAGAAATATATATTTACAAAGAAACCCTACTCTAAAAGCAAAAGACAGATTTGGTAGGGATTCACATGTGGACGTTTCTGTTCCAAAGTGAATGTTAAAATAACATATCTACTTTTCAAATACTTTATTTGCCTAGGATCAGTGCTGAACATGTAAATAGGAACTGAATCTAGCCTATGTTGTCTAATTCAATGAGTTCTAGGCAACCCGAACTGTATGCAACTGTATTTATCCACATATATGTAAGATATTCGTATCATTCCAGTGATTCTTCACATGAAGCTGTTAATAACAGAATTATAGCATAATATGTATTCAAGAGAGATGTATAGCTAGACAAGGTGACACTCAACTTTAATCCTAACATTTAGAAGGCAGAGGCAGGTAGATCTCTGAGCTTAAGGACTTCATGCTCTACACAGTGTATGTCAGGGTAGTCAGGTCTGCAGTGAGTAACCTTGAGAAAAACAAACAAACAAATGGAAAATGTACATCCATGTCTGTTAGAAAGTTCTCTCTTGTTTCTAGGGTTCCCGGAACACATTTTTCCCATTGCATCAACTTTACACCACAACATCTGTGTTTATTGATTAGTACGTAGGAATCCCATGATAATCTGAGACACAAATAACTAATTGAAGTTTTTCCAACATTAAATAACCATTGTTTATATCCTAGTTTTTGACGATGGGTATTAGTGTTGAAAATTTGCCTTCAAAGTGTGTGTGTCAAGAAGAAAAAATTCAACATAAGGAAAACCAGCTTAATTAATACTCATTATTTTATTGGTAAATGTGCAGTAATGATTTTTTTATTAAATTACTGCTTGGCCCATGAGCTCTAACTTCTTACTGGCTAACTCTTATATTAATTTAACCCATTTCCATTAATCTGTGTATTGCAATGTGGCAGTGGCTTACCAGGGAAAATTCCCAGAATCTATCTCCGGTTCTTCCTTCTTCCTCCCAGCATTCCATTTAATTTTCCCCACCTACCTAAGTTATACTCTATCAAGGGACCAAAGCAGTTTCTTTATTAACCAATGAAAGCAAAACAAAGACAGAAGGACCTCCTACACTATTTCCCCTTTTCTGTTTAAACCAAAAGAAAGACTTTAATATACTGAAATTACATATAACAGGTATCTAGCAAGAATTACAGTTACAATATTTATATCTATCTTTTATCATAACTAAGGAAAACTATAACTATAACAATAAATTCTTCAACTCCATCAAAGACTCCAGAAGGATATAATATTACTTAAGTAAACAGGAAGTGCATTGTAAGCAACTCCAAAACTCTAGAATTGACAGAGACATCTCTCTTCCTGTACAGTCACCAAAGATCTTCTGTACTGTTGGGGCATCCATCTTCAGCCTACAGGCTCATAGTATCCAGCAGACTTTTTCCTGAAGCAGGAAATTTCAAAGACAGTTCCTCCTATACTGGCAGTTTGTCAGTCACTTTCTTCTGTGTTCTGCAGAATGTTTGGAATACTCTTTCATGAAACAGGAACCCTGAAAGACTGTTTCACTTTTAGGCAAGTTCAGCAGTCATTTGTCCATGTCAAGTTCATACAAAATACCATCAATGAGTCCAGGCTCCAGAGCAGTTTCTTGCCCAAGTGGCTAACAAACCACATAAGGAGCCTTTTAAATGACCTTCGGCCTCTTGAAGTAGATTGGTGATGACAGGAGCATATGAGCTTCATTGTTATGAAAAGTACTAAGTTCTTAAAACATTTTGAATGCCATATTCTGATAGTCTTTGAAAGGTTTGAGGAATACCTATCCATCTAAAATATATCTTTGTACATCTTGAAAATCTAACTAACATGACTACAAGCTTGACTATTATAGATGATGATCTATCAACCTATATTTTTAAATTATACAATACAACTTTAAATAAGCTATACAAACACAATACCTTAATCAATATCAGAAATACATATACATATAATAAAATTGACCTTAAATTTGTATCAATAAACCAAGATCCATACCACTGTAAATTATATCTCTATCATATCCCCCTTTAAATATAAACAAACATTTATAGAAAATATTTGGGAATATGGCCATAGTTTTCCTCTCCAAACTGCTTCCCACAGTTTATTGGGTAAAGTAATTTTTTGTGGGTGTTCATGGCAACCTTTCAGGGGGATGTAGTCTATCAAACCATATTGGTATAGAAACAATCCAGAGGTTCTCATCTTCTGTGAAAACAAAAGAAGAATCTCTTTTCCAAAGCCACATATCATTAGACCCAAATTCGGAAGTCATGATACCTTTAGAACATATATGCTGGTTTAGCTTAGCAGCCCATACAATGAAATTTCTCTCTGTGCTTAGCTCCTTTACAGTCAAAAAATTCAAAGAAAACCCAATAATATACATAATACAGACTCTCTGTGAATTTTCCATTTTTACGTGGCTTATTTTTCTTTACTCTATTTAATGTATGACTATCTATACTCTGTCTCTTTAAATACTTTACCCCCTTTTTTTAAAAAAAGCATTAACTTTATTTTATGACTCTCTATACTCTTTTTCATTTGTCTTCCAAGCCTATATACATTTATCCAATACTGTGACCCATTTATAGGTCTTTTTTCATCTGAATTTGTCTTTATTATGTATCTGTAATTATTTTTGATCAGAAGCATTTCTTAAAATGGTAAGCAGCTTGGTCTCAGTGGCCCTTGGTTCTGGCTCTGCCTCTCTCCTCTCTCAGGCTTTAAATATGGTGGAGGTAGTTCACCTCAGCTCTAGCACTGTGGGGTGGGAGCTATCCTCACTACCTAAACTCTGGGTGGCACCATGCAGCGTATAAACCCGCTTTTTTTTGGATTTTTCAAGCTTATTTATTGATTTTTATTTTTTATTATTTTTTATTTTTCCATTCAAAAATTTCCACCTCCTCCTCTTCTCCCATTCCCCTCCCACTCCCCTACTCACCCTCCTCCCTCCCTCTCCAGCCTTAAGAGAGGGCAGGGTACCTTGCCCTGTGGGAATTCCAGGGCCCTCCCCCCCTCCATCCAAGCCTACGAAGGTGTGCATCCAAATAGACAAGGGTTCCAAAAAGCCAGAAACAAGTCCCAGTGCCATTATCAATGGCTTCTTAGTCAACCCCCATTGTCAGCCACATTCAGAGAGTCTGGTTTGATCACAGGCTCGATCAGTCCTAGTCCAGCCATATTTGGTGAGCTCCCATTAGATCAGGCACACTGTCTCAGTGGGTGGACCAGCCCCTCGCGGTACTGACTTCCTTGCTCATCCTCTCGCTGCTTCTGCTCTTCAACTGGACCTTGGGAGCTCAGTTCAGTGCTCTGATGTGGGTCTCTGTCTCCATCTCCATCCATTGCCAGACAAAGATGCTAAGGTAATATTTGAGATAATCATCAGTGTGATTATGGGGCAAGGCCAGTTCAGGCACCCTCTCCTCTGCTGCCCAAGGACCTAGCTGGGGACATCCCCGTGGACACCTGAGATCTCCTCTAGAGCCAAGTCTCTTGCCAACCCTAAAATGGCTCCCTTAATGTAGATATCTTCTTCCCTGCTCCTATATCCATGCTTCCTCCATCACAACCCTACAACTCCCCCAAGCTCTCCCCAATCCTTCCCTTCTCCCTTCATTCTCCCCCTCTTCACTTCCCCCAACCTCACCCCCACCCCTAGCCCCACCTGCATGCTCCCAACTTTTGCCCAGCAATCTTTTCTGCTTTCAATTTCCAGGAAGATCTATATATGTTTTTCTTTGGGTTTACCTTGTTATTTAGCTTCTCTAGGCTTGTGAACTATAGGCTCAATGTCCTTTGTTTATGGCTAGAGTCCACTAATGAGTGAGTACATATTGTATTCATCTTTTGGGGGCTGGGTTATCTCACTCAGGATCGTGTTTTCTATTTCTATCCATTTGCATGCAAAATTCAAGATGTCATTGTTTTTTACAGCTGAGTAGTACTCTAATGTGTATATATTCCACACTTTCTTTATCCATTCTTCCATTGAGGGGCATCTAGGTTGTTTCCAGGTTCTGGCTATTACAAATAATGCTACTATGAACATAGTTGAACAAATGCTTTTGTAGAATGATTAGGCTTCTCTTGGGTATATTCCCAAGAGTGGTATTGCTGGATTCTGAGGTAGGTTGATTCCCAATTTCCTGAGAAGCCACCACACTGATTTCGACAGTGTTTACACAAAATTGAATTCCCACCAGATAAGTTTCTGTCTGGTTGACCTGTCCATTGGTGAGAGAGGAGTATTGAAGTCTCCTATTATTAGCGTGTGGGGTTTGATGTGTGCTTTGAGTTCTAGCAATGTTTCTTTTACATATGTGGTTGCTTTTATATTAGGGGCATAGATATTCAGGATTGAGACTTAATCCTGATGAATTATTCCTGTTATGAGTATAAAGTGTCCATCTCCATCTCTTCTGATTGATTTTAGTTTGAAATCAATTTTGTTAGATATTAAGATAGCCATACCTGCCTGTTTCTTAGGTCCATTTGATTGAAAAACCTTTTCCCAACCCTTTACTCTGAGGTAATGTCTGTGATTGTGGTTAAGGTGTGTTTCTTGTAAACAGAAGAATGTTGGATCATGTTTTTGTATCCATTCTCTTAACCTGTGCCTTTTTATAGGTGAATTGAGTCCATTGATAATAAGTGATATTAGTGACCAGTGGTTGTTAACTCTGTTTTTATTTTTTATTTTTGGTGGTACAGTTTGTGTGTTTTCCTTCTTTGAGTTGTGCTGGTGGAGGGTTGTTAGATGTCCGTGTTATTATGTGTGTTGCTGACTTCCTTGGGTTGTGGTTTTCCTTCTAGTACTTTCTGTAAGGCTGGGTTTATGGCTATGTATTGTTTAAATTTGATTTTGTCCTGGAATTTCTTGTTTTCTCCATCGATGGTGAAAGAAAGCTTTGCTGGGTATAGTAGTCTGGGCTTGCATCCATGGTCTCTTAGTGTCTGCAGCACATCTATCCAAGACATTCTGGCTTTCATGGTTTCCATGGAGAAGTCAGGTATAATTCTGATAGGTTTACCTGTATATGTTACTTGACCTTTTTCCTTTGCAGCTCTTAATATTCTTTCTTTATTCTGTATGTTTTGTGTTTTGATTATTATATGGAGAGCAGATGTTATTTTTTTTTATCCAGTCTATTCAGTGTTCTGTATGCTTCTTGTACCTTCATAGGAATATCCTTCTTTAGGTTTGGAAAGTTTTCTTGTATAATTTTGTTGAATATATTTTCTGTGCCTTTGTGCTGGAGTTCTTCTCCCTCCTCTACCCCTGTTATTCTTAGGTTTGGTCTTTTCATGGTGTCCCAGATTTCCTGTATGTTTTGTGTTAAGAATTTGTTGGATTTGCTGTTTTCTTTGATCAATGCGTTTATTTCTTCTGTAGTACCTTCATCATCTGAGATTCTTTCTTCTATCTCTTGTATTCTGTTGGTTATACTTGTCTCTGTAGTTCCTGTTCATTTACCCAGATTTTCCATATCCAGCCATCCCTCAGTTTGTGTTTTCTTCATTAGCTCCATTTCAGTTTTCAAGTCTTGAACTGTTTCCATTACCTGTTTGATTGCTTTTTCTTGATTTTCTTGGGTATCTTTGATGGATTTATTCATTTCTTCTAACTTTTTGTTAGTCTTCTCATCCATTTCTTTAAGGGAGATCTTCACATCCTGTTTAATGGTCCCTATTACTTTCATAATGTTACATTTAAGGTCGATTTCTTCTACTTCTTCTGGATTAGGTTATTCAAGTCTTCCTGTTGCATGTTCGCTGGATTCTGGTGTTATCATGTTGCTTTTCAGGTTGTTGGAGGAATTCTTGCATTGGTGCTTGCCCTTCTCTTCCTTCAAATGCAGTCAGGAGAGTCTTGGCGGCTTGGTCTGATCTTTATTGTGGCTAACTTTGTACTTGGGGGTTTTTCTTGGTCTGCCCTCTGTTAGGTCCCCTCTGCACTGGAGTTGGCTCTCAGATCCCCTCCGCCCTGAAACAGGCTGTGGTGGTGGATCTAAGAACCCCGTAGATGGAAAGGAGTGCTTGGGGGCAAGATGCGATGGGATAAATAGAGAAAGCCAGTAGCCAGAGAGAAGCCCTGCTGACTGGCCAGAAAGTATACAGGATTGGAGGGTGCCTGTACTCCATTCCCGGGGAGTCCAGCTAGCTGGGCAGCCCACACTTACCCCTCTAGATGGATCTCCTGGTGCAGGAGCAGGGCCACTTGCTGGCCAGACAAAAGGGGAGGCCTGGTAGGTACAGGCTCGGTGGAACAAAGAAACCCCTGCAGCAGTTGCACTCACCACTGTGTCCCCAGACCCTGAGCCCCGAAGCAGGCTGAGTTAGGGGATCCTAGGACCCCGCAGATAGAAAGGGGTGCTTGGGGGCAAGCTGGGATGGGATAAATAGAGAAAGCCAGTAGCCAGGGAGAAGCCCCGCTGAATGGCCAGAAAGTTTAGGGGATTGGAGGGTGCCTGTACTCCATTCCCAGGGCATCCAGCTTGCTGGACGGACACATACTTACCCCTCTGGATGGATCTCCTGGTCTACAGTAATGATTTGTTTGTAACAATATCATACTTGATGCATGGAATCATGCTCAAGACAAAATGTTTCATCTGAAGTTCTTCTTAATGAATTGTGTATCCAGGTGGCTCTTACCAAGATATTAAAGTGTGTTTACAAGTTTTATGTCTTAATATTTAGACACTTTTGCTAAAAATCACAACTATCCCACTGTGTAATTAAAAATCATTTTATTTTCACCCCTTCTTTAAAAATATAAAGGCAGAAAGTGTGTAAGAGCCAGAGAAGATGGGCGACACTAAAAAATCAAGGCCTTGTAGATAAAATAGGCTTGTCATACAAACTCACAGACACCGCGGCACTCTATGCACAGGGCTTGCACAGCTCTGAGGCAGGTGGAGTCCTATAGCTGAAAGAAAAAGGAATACAAACACATCCAACCCTAGCCAAGAAGCTACCCTCAATTGGTAGTCACTTACAAATGGAAGATTAACTTTCCCTAAGAAAGTCTCATTAAGGATGCAAAACACTTTAAAGGATAGACACCATTTCCACCAGATGTCCAATAGAAAACAAACAAACAGGCATCTTTGGAGTTTCTTTGTCGGATAATGATACGCCAAGGACTTTTTAAAAAAAAATTAACCTTAACGTTCTTTGCTTGGATATCCTAGCTTCCTTTTGGCTATTTTGCTGTGCTTTTAGGGGACTCTTAGGTATTTGAACATATGTGTCTCTATGTCTGTATGTGCTTCTTGTGTTTTTTCTTTGGGTCCTTTCTCATATTTTTGTTTTATCCCATTCTGATTTTTAAAATTGTTTGTTTAATTTTATTTAGTATGTTTTCTGAGATGCCTGTTCAGTTTCTAAATAGAGACAGAAAAGTTGTGAAACTGAATAGGAGTTGAACTTGGAAGAACTAGAAGAAGTAGGGGTAGGGGAAACTGTAATCAGAATATATTGCATAAAAAGTCTGTTTTGAATTAATAAAAATAAACCAGAGAAAAAAGGAACAAATTATTTTTTGAGTAAAAGAAAGAAACAAAGCTACTGGGGCACCAAGAACTGAAAACAATGGTTAATAAAAATATAAGTGTGAAATTAAGCATTATATTTAATATGAAATAATAACTATCCTTCTGTTTTGAACAAAAAATATGTTATTGAAAAATGAGTCTGGAGAGATGGCATCTGTAATTGAAATTCCATGGTTTCCTATGTCCCCTTTGTCTTCCCTGTGCAATGCATAATGTGATATAGCTGACAAAAGACAAATATACATAAAATATTTTTCATTATTTTTATTTATATTATTTAAATATATAAATATCCTGACCATAGTTTTCCCTTGCTCCACTACTCTCTTCTCCCCTGACCTCACCTCTCCCCATTTGGAGCTAGGATCCTCCCATAAGATAGAAAATTCGATATTTTTATTTCTGCCTGTGGGCTACATCACTCAATATGCTGTTTGTATTTCCACCAATTTACCTGAAAAGTTCATGATTTTATTTTTCTTTACAACTAATAGTATTCTGTAATGTATATATCACATTTTAATTATATTTTCATCATCGGAGCTTCTATAATCTCATGTATTAGTACTTGGTGCAAAGTTACAAACACAGACAAACACACAGACACAGACATAGACACACACACACACTCACATACACACACATATAATTAAATAATGTGTTTTATCAAGCTATTTTAAAGTTAATTCTTGAAATTTCTCTTCTAAATGAAAAATAATTTTTATATTTAATCAAGATAGATTAATATTGAGAGTTATGAAATACTATTTATTTACTTAAATAGTGATTACTTTTTTGTTTTGTTTTGATTTTTGAAACAGGGTTTCTCTGTAGCTTTGGAGCCTGTTCTGGAACTAGCTCTTGTAGAACAGGCTGGTCTCAAATTATACTTTTATATGTAGGAACAATAAAGTTTCTGAAAAAGAAGTTGGGAAAATTTCCTGTTTATCTTAGCCTCAAAACTAAATCTAGCAGTCAGCTTTACCAAGAAGGTGAAATAAATAGATGAAGTATCCTTAAGACTCTTAAAAACTTACAGTCATGGACACTAGACAATGAAAAGACTGCATATTGTCAAATTATGTGTTATTGCCATGAAAATAAAGGATTCTACCATCACCATTCAAAATCTACTGACTCTAAGCAATCATTACCTAAACTCCAATGATATAATTCTTATATGCAAAGGAAACCATCCAAAAAATCAGTACAAACACACACACACACACACACACTAGAGATGGACAAAGCACATTTAAGCAGAAATTTCACAGCAAAAAACATCACATTTCCTGACCTCAAACATTCCTTTAGGGTAAAGAGAGCATGGTACTGACTTAGAAACAGATAAACTGACCAAGGGACTGTAGAATGAGACTAAAACATACATTCCACAGCCATTGCCACCCAATTTTTGAATAAATCTGTCAAAAATATCTACTGGGAAAAAAAGGTTCTGACCAAACTGTATATTTACTCACAGAAGAGTGAAATTGGATCCATAAACCTCAGACTGGACAAAAAAATCAACTCTAACTGGACCAAGGGCCTTAATTTGAAACCTCAGTTGCTGTGAATACAGAAGGCAAACATTATATGCATAGGAATAAGCATGAATTTCTGGATAGAATTTTAATGGAAGTAGCTATCAGCAGAATGTGAAGAAAACCTATAGAACAGATAAAGTCTTTGCCAGTTACACTTCAGACAAGAGATTAATTTCAGAAATTTATGAAGAACTTAAAAAAATATGCATCCATAGCAACATTATTATCAACAAAGGAGACAATATTCTGAACAGACAATACTCAAAAAACAAACACAAATCGCCTACATATATACATATATAAACACATAGAATTTATAAAACACAAATAATATGCACACATGCACACAAACACTCATTGTTCATCTTTCTTGTCATCAGAGAAATGCAAATTAAAATCACTTTGAGGCAACATATACTAATAAATGCAAAAGTGTGAAAAGCTGGTAGGCTTGTAAACTAGCAGTACAACTAGAGAAAGTTTGAAGCATTTATTATTATTTTGTGTGTCTGTTTGCTTTTTCAGACATGGTTTCTCTCTATATCCCTTACTGTCCTTTAACTCACTCTGTAGACCATAGTGGCCTCTGACTATGAGAATTGCCCATCTCTGCCTCCTAAGTGCTTGGATTAAAGGTGTGTGCCACCACTTCTCAGTGTGAAATATTCTTAAAAAAATAATAGCTAAAAACAGAACTATCATAAGACCCAGATATACCACTCTAGGGCATATAGCCAAATTATGTTATACCCCACTACAGAGATACTTGCACAACTGTATTTATTACTATAGGGTTCCCAAAGGAAAGAAAATGAAATCAGCTTAAATGACCATTATTTAATGAGTGGATGACAGAAGCATTTTACACATACAACTGTCATTTTATTCATCCAAAAACAAAAGTGGAATCATAAGCATGCAAGATAATGGGAAAATGTTGAAAATAAAATCTTAAGAAAGCAAACCCAGGCTCAGAAAAACAAATGACACAATTTCTTTTTTTTATATGTTAACCAACATTTTTGGTATGCACATCCATGTAGGCGTTAATATAAGTAAAGGCGAAGCAAGTCTATCAGGGCCCAAGATACTGGGGGAAATGGCTGTGAAGACTGGGAACGGGAGTAGAAGTAGAACAAAGAAAAACAAAAGACTGGAGGCTAACAGGTGCAGCACGGAAAGTGAGAGCAGAGGCAGAAATAGAATAAAGTGAAACAGGACTGCGGAGGGCAAAGGTGCAGGAGGGCAAGGGATAGCAGAGAGATGGAGGTGAAGCAGGTGGATGACTGACGCTGGCAGGATGAATAAAGTACTATATAGGAGGTCGGCCCGGTGCTTAGCTGTGGATCTATGCCTCTGATTCCAATTAAGGTAGTCGTCAATCTGATTACAGGGGAAGGACAGTTAAGGTATCCTCAACTGTGTTGCTTAGATTCATAGCTGGGGTCATCCTTATGGATTCCTGCGAATTTCCCTAGTACCAGATTTCTCGCTAAGCCCAATAATGGCTCCTTCTATCAAGATATCTCTTTTCTTGCTGTCCTTCTCTGACCCACCCCCAACTTGACCCTCCCAATCCCTCACATTCTACTCCCTCTTCTTCTCCTTTCCCCACTTCCCTGCCATTCCCTCCCCCCCTCCATGCTCCCTATTTACTCAGGAGATCTTGTATATTTGCTCTAAAGGGATATCCTTGTATGTCTCTCTTAGGGCCCTCTTTGTTCTCTGGCTTCTCTCAGATTGTAAACTGTAGGCTGGTTATTCCCTGCTTTCTGTCTAACATCCACTGATGAGTCAGAACGTACAGTGTTTGTCTTTTTGGGTCTGGGTTATCTCACTCACGATGTTTTTTTGCTAGTTCCATCCATTTGCCTTAAAATTTCAAGATGTCATTTTTTTTTTTTATAGCAGAGTAGTACTCTCCTGTTTAAACAAATGTGCCACATTCTCTTTATCCATTCTTTGGTTGAGGGAAATTTAGGTTGTTTCCAGGTTCTGGCTATTACTAATAATGCTGATATGAACATCATTCAGCAAATGTCCTTGGGTATGAGTGTGTATCCTATGGGTATATACCCAAGATTGATATTGCTGGATCTTGACGTAGACTGATTATCAATTTTCTAAGAAACCACCACACTTATTTCCAAAGAGGCTGTGCAAGTTTGCACTCCCACCAGCAGTGGAGGTATATTCCCCTTGCTCCACATCCTCTCCAGCATAAGCTATCTTCATGTTTTTGATTTTAGCCATTCTGACAGATGTGAGATGTTATATCAGAGTTCTTTTAATTTGCATTTTCCTCTTAGTTAAGGATGTTGAGCAAGTCCTTAAGTGTCTATTGGCCATTTACAATTCCTCTGTTGCGAATTCTCTGTTTTGACCTCTACTCCATTTTTTAATTGGGTTATTTGGTTTTGTTGATGTCTAGTTTCTTGAGTTCAACTGGAGTCCAGTTGTAGAGAAGGAGGAGCAATAGAGCAAAGGGGTCTAGACCATGATAGGGAAATCCACAGAAAGAGCTGACCCAACTTAGTGAGAACTCACTGATTTCAGACTGACAGCTGGGGAATCTACATAGGACTGGACCAGGTCCTCTGAACGTGAATGACAGTTGTATGGCTTGGGCATTTTGTGGGG
>PVIU01029071.1:0-10137 GCA_004026605.1 Ondatra zibethicus
CAAGATGGACACTGGTTAGACTCATGCCAGTAAGCCACAACTCAAGTGGCGATACACATTAATGGAGATGGGCTAAAATAATATGTGAGAGTTAGCCAATAAGGGGCTGGAGATAATGGGCCAGGCAGTATTTAAATGAATACAGTTTCCGTGTAATTATTTCGGGTACACACCGGGAGCCGGATGGCACAAGGGGCCCTGCGCCGGGAACGCAGCCCGAGCCCCTCATTACTACAGTAATGCAAGGTAGAAGTGATATTTGAAGGTATACTAATAAATATTAATTTTAAATTGATAAAGTATCAACTCACAGATATAAAATGTTGTAATAACTTCAAAGAAGATTTTAAAAGTAAATCAAAGCTGATCAGGTAATGTAAGGTTATTGACAATTTCAAAACAAAGAAAGAATTTTAAAAAGAGCTAAAAAGAGGAAAAATCACACTATATCAATAATAAATTCAGTTGTCATATTCTTAAGAAAGAACTATAAGAAGTTATCTTGAAAGTTATGGAAACATAACTGCCAACTCAGCATTAAACACCTAGCAAAACTATTTCTCAAAGGTGGAATTGAAATACTACATCTGAGCATGCAAAAAATGGAGATCTCTTCAATATCAAACCATAGGAAAGGAAATATTCAAGAACTTTTTCAGAAGAAAAATAACTTTCTAAGAAGAAACATGAGCGTAAATTGGTATTAACAGTACAAAAGTGATAATTGTATGTCTAGGATCTGTATCTAATTCAAAAGCATGAGTGTAACACGAAGTGGGAGCAGATAAACTGTATGATTTCCCACAGCCGCTCAACATTACAGTACATTACAAGTATTGGTTCATGCTTTAACAAGTCCACAGTGTGCATTATAATCTCCAGGAAATCAAAAAGAAAACTAAAAGAAAATATGACTTTAAGACTCACATTAGAGCTACAGACATCAGTAAGAAGGGGTCATATGAGGTCCCAGACCCTTCTTTCCCTAAAAAGGGACACTCTGCCAAGACGACACCACCCTGTTCCAATCAAGAGAAACCTAAAAATGAAGCAAGACACTTCTGCCCTCCAGACGAGCTCAAAACTCCCATTCCAAAGCAGGCGAGAAACTCAAGGACTTCTCATCATATTATTTGCTCCCAGCACAGTGCCACTCACTCAAGGAAAAGCAACAGCTTCCACCATCTCTCCAAGGAGTGATGGAGAGTGGGACGTGCATTCTACATCCTACACTTCAGGAGGCAGAGCACTCCTATCTCACGACTCAGAGCACAAGTGTAAGCCCGCGTGTTGCAGGACGAGTGAGGGCAACTAGCAGCAGTCAATGCGCCACAGGACCTGCAGTTCAGCTGCCCTACCCTAGCAGCTTCTCATGAGGAGAAGGGAAGAATGGAACAGGGATCCAATGTTATGACATCTCAGCGGGAAGATCAAGAAATTCTTTCCTGTCTCACCCAAATCAGCACCCTGAGAGAGCACAGAAGATTTTAGGTGCCTGGAAATGATTCAAAACAACAACCAAATGTTGCACCTAGGTGTGGGTGCACACCTTTAATCCCAGCCCTTGGGGGCAGGGGTAGGAGGATCTTTGTGATTTCTACATCAGCCTGGCCTACTTAATGAGTTCCCTGCAGTCAAGTATTCTAGTAACACCCTGTGTGGAAAAGAGGAAAGAGGAGAGGAGACACTGCCACCCCAGGGTAGTCACAGTGCAATGAACCCACACCAATGGGAGCAGAGTTTATGAACTCAGGGAAAAAGCAATCAGTGGCTCGCTCCTGATAAGACTTTGGGCATAAAACTACAGAGAATACACATCTGCCCAAATGGCTTGATGGACCCCCAGGTGCTTAGACAGTTGACAACTAAGGGCCTTTACCTGCACAAAGGTAGGCCAGAATGATTGGGAGAGGTGGCTGGGTTTTTTCTACAAATAAGGGATGTCAAGACCAGATAACAACAGGGGGAAAAAACCAAGACAACACAAAAGAATTTCTGCTATCTACAAAAAGCAAGTGTAAAGACAGAGAGGCAAATGAATTCTGATGGTGTTTAAATAACCAACACAAAATGTCCAATGAACTCAAGAAAATAAAACATTAACAGAAAAAAATTTCAACAGAGATGGAGTCGTTGACTACTAATGCAATTCAACAGCACACATGACCAAGCGAAAGACACAGTAGCTTCAAGGTGGAGTTTTTGAATTTGCTCAGGAAGAGAGTAAAAACTGAAACAGAACCTTAAAGACTGAAGAAGGACTAAGAGACTTACGGGATATAAAGAGTGAGCCAATATGTGTGCTGTTATTCACAGAGAGAGAAGAGAAAAGCAAGCAGAAATCTTAGAGAAATTATGGCCTAAATGCTCCAAATCTGGGCATGAAATGGACAGAGCAAAGAACCTTAACAGAGTTCAGCTAGGATGAAACTAAGTAAAGCCACATCTACAAACTAATTGTAAAGAGTCGACAATGAAGAGAGAATTTTGACAGCAGCAAGGAACATGTACAAGGAAACACTGATAAGGCTTATCAGAAGATTTCTCAGTGGAAAATTTGCATGCTAGAAAATATATTCAAAGTCCTGAAGGAAAACGACCACCGAGCAAGAATCCCATGTCCAGTAATAAATAATAAATTGTGGAAAAAGTGATAAACCACATATGAAAATTCAAATTAAAGACAATAGTAAGACTGACCTTTCCAGAGGAATCCCCTGTGGGCTGCAATTGATCCTCTCTGTCCCTTGAATCAGATAAACTGGGGCTGAAGGCCATGAGGTCAGTCTTAGGTGGATACTCCCCAGAGCACACCCTTTGCCTCCTTTGCTGAGAATATGACCAGCTTCCCACTGCGCTGGAGCACACCATTACTGGTTTTGCAGGTCCACACACGCTCTCATTGGGCCCAGGGGAGCAGCGCAGCGCAGTATACAGCAGTAGGGTGAGCACTAACAGGCTGGACACCGCACAGATGGCGATGATCAGATACACGTTGACATCTACCAGTGATGCCTCCGAGTTTGTGACACTCGTGGACACCCGCGATGGAGTCTTTGGTACCTGGCCATTCTCTACCAGCGTCACCAACACCGTGGCGGTAACAGTCATTGCTGGATCACCATGGTCCTTCACCAGCACCAGAAGGTTCTGGCGCATCGAATCCGCCTCATCCAAGATGCGCGTGGTACTAATCTCGCCCGTGTACAGACCCACCCGGAAAGGGCTACGGGAATTGCCTGCCGGCGACTGTAGCTCATAAGACAGCCATGCATTATAACCAGAATCTGCATCCACTGCGCGCACCTTCGCCACCACATGGCCCGCACCCACTGACCTTGACACCAGCCGGCTCACCAATCCACCAGATACTCCCACCTCAGGTTTCAGCAGCAGCGGCGCATTGTCATTCTCGTCCAACACAAACACCTGCAGAGTCACATTGCTGCCCAGGGAAGGCACACCAGCATCCCGCGCGCTCACCTGGAACTGCAGCAGCTCCAGCTCCTCGTGGTCCAGAGGCTGCAGCGCGAACACCTTGCCGCTCTCCGCGTGCACAGACACGAAGCTCGACAGCAAGCGCTCGCCCACCCGCCTCTCCACCAGCGAGTAGGACACCAGCGCGTTCTCCTGCGCATCCGCGTCCGTGGCCGACACCGTGAAGATGTGCGCACCAGGCGGGTTGTTCTCCTTCACAAACACCGTGTATTCGGGCTGCGCAAATGCGGGCGCGTTGTCGTTCACGTCAGCCACCTCCACGGACACGCTGGCTGTGGCCCACAGCGATGGCGAGCCCCCGTCCCGGGCTGTCACCACCACCTTATAGTTAGGTGTGGTCTCTCTGTCCAAGGTGCTGTCCAGCACGAGCGAATAGTAATTCTTGAAGGTGGACACCAGCTTGAAGGGGACATGAGGAGCCAGAGAGCAGGTCACCTGCCCGTTGACACCCATGTCCCGATCAGACACACTGATGAGCGCGATGACGGTGCCCACTGGAGCATTCTCTAGGATTGGAAGTGACAGAGATTTGAATTCCAGCTCTGGAGCATTATCATTGATGTCTTCAACTTCTACAATAACTTTACAGTGTCCAGAAAGCGGGAGTTGTCCCTTGTCAATGCCTTCTATGAGAATTTCATAGGATTTGCATTCTTCAAAATCAATGGATCCCTTTACAGCAATCTGTCCTGTAACTGGGTCTATGTGAAATTTGTGTTTCACGTTTGGTGAAATATCTGTCGAAAATGAGTACATAATATCCCCATTCACACCTTCGTCTAAATCAGAGGCATTGACTTTGACTACCAGTGTCCCATTTGGGACGTTTTCTGGTAACTTCACGGTATAGAGGGATCTGTCAAAAACTGGAGAATTATCGTTGACATCCAGCACTGTAACGAGCAACTTAACAGTGCCGGTCAGCTCGGGTTTGCCTCCGTCGGTGGCAGTGAGCAATAGAAAAATCTCTGGAGTTTCCTCTCGGTCTAAGGATTTTCGCAATACAAGTCCAAGACCTTTTACCCGTTCGTCGTTGGATGGTTTTTCCAAAGAAAAATAGTCATTGGGGCTTAGCCTATAAGTCAGCAGAGCATTGATTCCGATATCTGCATCTGATGCGCCCTCTAGTGGAAACCAAGTGTCAAGAGGCCTTAATTCTGCAATGAACAGATTCTTTTGTGTCACTGGGAACATGGGAGGATTGTCGTTAATGTCCCTCACCTCCACCTCCACGTGGAAAACCTGCAGCGGCCGGTCCACGATCACCTCCAGGTGGATGCTACACTCCGCGCTCCGCCCGCACAGCGCCTCCCGGTCGATCCGAGAATTCACAAACAAAATGCCATTCTGCAGATTTACCTCCAGAAGGTCCCCGCGGTCCTTGGACGCTACCCTGAACAGGCGGGGCACCAGCTCCGCCAGCTCCAGCCCCAGGTCCTGAGCGATGCGGCCCACGAAGGTTCCGTGTTTGGCCTCCTCGGGGATGGAGTAGTGGAGCTGGCTGTTCCCTCCCTTCCAGATTGCAAGAAGCAAAAAAGAGAAAAGCAGGCGCCGTGATTCCTGGCCACTTCCCCAGAAAAATTCCATCTCAAGTGCACAATCCTTTGTTCTGATTAGGGATCCTCTCAGAAATAGGAGAATTCTAATCCGTCAGTCCATCGCCACTGCATCCTTCATTGTTCAGATCTGGGATGGTGTATGCAGCTTTCCGGGAAGAATGGAAATGGTTTTTCCTTTAGACTGTCTTCTGTTGGATTTATTTTATGGTAAAGAGCGACATCAAGTGGCCCCAAACTGTAAGTATGGGTTCCGGAAATGTACAGAACTAAAAACTGTCTTGTTTATTCCTTCAGTCTCTCAAATAGGTTTTTATGCTTTGCAAAATAGAGTTATATTTTGCAGGTATGCGTTCTGTACCAGTGATTAAATGTGTGTGATCTTTCGTTTTACCAGAACATCAACTTCTAATACAATAGAAATTCTTTTTTTTATGTAGGTTTTAAGTATTTACAGAGACCCAACTGTCATTAATATAAACTTTGTAAATATGCAGTAGTGAGGTGTAGGTTAGGAAAATTCATGACAGATCCCTCGTGCACCATCAAATGATAGGTTGTGATTGCTAATGACACTTTGTTCATCCTTCGGTTCGCAGTGTTGGTTCTGAATCTTGAGAGAAATAATATTTAGGGAACCACTGATTCTAAGAACAAGCCATCGAAAGGGAAGTCTGCAGATACTGTTTTAAGAAATCAAAGTCTGTTGGCGTTCAATTGACTTTCTTCCTGGAATCACAGAAGGGCTGGATGTACATGGGAGATTTAATGTAGAATTTGAAGCATGTAGTAAATAGTTTGTGTGGAAGAACATTCCACATTATTTTATTCTAAGGAACTTCACCTCCTATGAGCAAATGTGGTAGTCTCATTTGTCTTCTTAAAGTTTGTAAATTTCAGGTGCTTTCTGGAGTTCAACTGCCTAGATTTCTATTTTCTCACATTGTTCTCATGTATTTTAGTCAAAGAGGATAATTTCTTACCTCTGAAAAAGCATTCATTAGCAAACAGACACACCCCCTTTGTCCATTAAGTAATGGGTTTAGAAAATAAGAGTCTCTGTGTAATTTGTTTCCATAAGACATAAAGTTAAATAAATGTTTAAGCAGACTCTCAGGCCAGTCTTAAATTGGGTCGTAGGATGTCAGGCTTGCTAGAGAAAGGGGAAAGAAATTTTCTAAACTCTACAAACCAATCTCACACGCTTTGTAACAATTTTAAAAGCTCCCCAAATTATGAGACATTTTATGATTAAAGCATTTGGACAGTTATTTTACCCTCTTTGATAATCTGCAGGACCAAGACTGCATTGTTTGGCTCACTTGTTACTTTAATTTCTCCTTCACAACCCCTTAAGTATGTGTGCCTCTTTTGAAATAATACTTTTAAAGTTAAGTATTATATATTAATATTAGTACCTCAGTGGTATTCAAATAATGTCTGCAGGATATTTACCCAATACAGCTGGTTTTCTTTTTCCTTCATTTTTGAGGCAGGGTTTTATTTACCCCAGGCTATCCTTGAACTCACAGTGTAACCATGGTTGACCCGAAATGTCTGATTTCCCTGCCTCAAGTGCTATATTACAGGCATGAACCACCAAAAGTTTTATGGGGTGCTAGGCATAGAACTCAGATCTTCTTGCATACTAGACAAGCACTTTAGAAACTGGACTACATCCGCAGTTCAGTTTCATTTCTTAATAAAATATGTTAATGAAAGGTTGAAACTCACGGGTCTCAACAATTTAATTTTCTAGATATACAAATCTATAGAAGATATAAACCTATATAAGACATTGACCTAAATACGATATATTTCAATGTAGAAAGCCTAGGTTTTACCTTAATTTTCATGCCACATTTTGCAAAGCATGACCTTTGTTTCATCCAGGGTTTTAACGGACAATGAGAGTTCCCAACAAATAAAGTAATTTTATATACAACCTTAGCAAAGGAGGAGATGGTGGAAGTGCCTCTGCAGACTATTTTTTTTGCATCTTAAATTTATAAGTTTCTTTCTCCCAAGTTTGTTTAGACCAAAAAAACCGAGTTATCAAAAATAATTTTAAGCCCTCCTCTCTGTGAAAAGCCTCTATCCTTTCCTTTCTCACTCACACAAAACTAATTTCTGAATCTAAACAGAAATAAACATACTCTCACTGAATGGCCAAAGGATTCTTTTTCAAATTATCAAAGATGTAAAACATACTGTAAGAAGCCACAAGAAGTACATTCCCTTTGATTTATGTACAGAGCCTGTAGATGTGTAGATTGAGGATGCAACAGAATAGGAATGGATATTTGTGACAGTTGGTCTTCATTGTTAACTTGATTTCCAACAACCCTAATGGCAGCCACCCTCTGAGTGTATCTGTGAGGGATATTCTGGGTACATTAATTGAGGTGAGAAGATTAATTCTGAAAGTGGGCAATACCATCCCACAGCTGGAGTCTTGCTTTGAATCAAAAGCAGAAAGAGCTGAGCCCCAGTGTTCAACACTCTCTGCTTCCTGACCGCAGGCACAAGCTGACCTGCTGCCAAGACTTCCCTGTCATGATGGACCATACCCTGGAACTGCGAGCAAAAGCAAACCTTTCCTTATCTAAGTTGATTTTATCAGGAGTTGTCACAGATGCAAGATAAATAATTAATACAATACTTATTTGAAACAAATACATATTAAATAAAGACTCATTTTGCAGCCAATGCAAAGAATTGATGGGTAAAAAGCAGGTGCCATGAAAACTTGCAATTTGAGTTTGATCCCCAGAATACATGGAGGAAAGATAGTTGTCAACTCCCACAACTTGTCCTCTGATCTCTATATGTGTGACACACATGTGCATTAATTAATTTATCAACCAATCAATTCATTAATTATTCACTTTTATAGCTCAAATACATATCTAAAGAGAAAAAGAAAACCCTTCAAATTTATTCAAGTCATCTTCACTGAAGTTCAAGTCCAAATGGACTATTTGAAATCCTATCTCAAATTTATTTTAAAAATATATTTTGAAAGTATTTTAATTAAGCATTTCAAGAAGAGCTGGATTAGAAGACGAAAGTCCTATATCTGAGGAAGAGGAACTCTGGATGACCCTGTAACCTACAGCAGGATGATAACAAACTGATAAAATAAGTATTGAATTGAGGTTGGATGTGCCACGGCAAATACTTGATGAATGAAGGAGCTGAAAAGGGTAATTCTGGGAAAGAAAATGGAAATGGGAAAAAGAAAAGATACAGAAAACATATTTCGTATGTTGGACTAATCACATGCATGAAGTGCTAATCATGTTTTATTTGAGTATTAGTTCTCTCTGGAAACAAGGAGAATTGGATGGGAGTCCAAGTATTTTGTAAGATAAATGGACATATGCATTGCAAAAATAACTGAAGAATAGTCCCACTTAAGTTTTATTTGGTATCAATTATCTGAAGGTTTCTTATTGCAAAGCAGATAGATATTCATGGTCCGAACTGACAATAACTTCACAATATTAAAAATATGTTTCAATTTTCAGAACAAAAATATGAAATGCGTTTTTATGAAAGGTGTTTTCAGAACCTTGTTTCACTTTGATTTCTCATAATTTTTAATGTAACACTTAAAGTGTCACTATGGAGAGATGAGGTAGCTAGTGGTTAAGAGCACATATATGCACGTACCAGACACATACATAATTTAAATTTTTAATCGAAATCACTATGGAATAAAATGTAATACTCTCACAATATATATAAATGTTTTCAAAATAATATTTTTAATCTGAAAATTACCCATTTTCAATTTGGGTAATTTGTTAAAAGTCAGTCTGTATATAATTTTTAAACTACCATCCCAGTAAAATTTCTTCAGCATTAGCCCCTTCTGTGTAGTTGTAAGGATCCTAATGTCCCGTGAGTGATAAGTCAAATAAAATTCTTACTGGTGATGATCTCTGAATACCAACCATGATTAACGAATGGTTCAGTAAGTGGGCCAGTGACTGTTCTACTAGTTCCTCCTAGAAATCCCTGAGAAAGAAGCAAAAGATACTGAAGCTTTGCACAGGGATTAGTGACAGGGAGCTGGAGCCAGGGGCTCTAAATTATGCCATTCACTCAAGAAGAGAATGGTTCCAATTTGTACACAGAGTGCGGTAAAATAACCCCTACCGCCGTATTTATCAACAAACACACTTGTCAATTCAGTACGCAATTTAGACACGAGAACCTACAATTTTAGTGGCAAAATTAGAAAGTGTAAAGGGCTCAACAGAAAGAACATGAATAGAATAATTTTAACCCATCTCCAAGGAGTGAAAATGTTAGCATATAAAACGAGACCAATTTAGAGGGGAAAATTACTCACTTTGACGGAGAAATCAATGTCTGAGACCAGTTTGTCCTCTTTCTCCTGATTAACTGGGCAGGGTGTAAGACTTGGGCTGAAGGCCATGAGGTCGGTCTTGGGTGGTCCTTCTCCAGAGCACACCCTCTGCCGCCTCTGCTGTGAGTATGACCAGGTCCCCACCGCGCTGGAGCACACCAGCACGGGTTTTCCCGGCCCACCACACATGCCCTCCGTGGGTGCCGCCGAGCAGCGCAGCGCAGTGTACAGCAGCAGCGAGAGCACCAACAGACTGGACACGGCGCAGATGGCGATGATCAGGTACACGTTGACATCCACCAGCGATGCCTCCCTGCCCGCAGAATCCACCAAAGCCCGTGATGGGGAATTTGCCGTGTGTCCACTCTCTACCAGAGACACTAGCAAGGTGGCTGTGGCCGTCAGCACTGGCTCACCATGGTCCTTCACCAGCACCAGTAGGCGCTGTTTTGGCGCATCTGTCTCATCTAGGACACGAGTGGTGCTGACTTCACCGGTGTACAGACCCACCCGGAACGGAAGGCGCCCGCTGCCCGTGGCCGACTGCAGCTCATAGGACAGCCATGCGTTGTAGCCAGAGTCCGCATCCACTGCGCGAACCTTTGTCACCACATGTCCTGCACCCACTGTCCGTGACACCAGTTCGCTCACTGTGCTGCCCGCCTGAGGCCCCAGCAGCGTGGGCGCATTGTCGTTCTCGTCCAA
>PVIU01029072.1:0-18062 GCA_004026605.1 Ondatra zibethicus
TGAATGCACTCCTTCCTAGGCCAGGAGGGATGGGGGTGGGCCTTGGACTTCTAACAGGGCAGGGCACCATGCCCTCTTTCAAGGAAGAAGGGGGAGGGAGGAGGGGTGGGGGGTAGTGGGAGGGGACCGGGAGAAGGGGAAGAAAGGAAAAAAAATTTATTTCTTTAATTATGTTCTTGAATGGAAAAAATAAAACAAAGCAATGTATGGAAAAATAAATAAATAAAAAAATAATGATATCTTGAATTTTGCATGCTAATAGATGGAAATAGAAAACACTATACTGAGTAGGATAACCCAGACCCAAAAAGATGAATATGAACCTTCATCCAGTGATGGATGGAGATAGAGATACAGACCCACATTGGAACACTGGACTGAGCTCCCAAGGTCCAGTTGAAGAACAGAAGGAGGGAGAAGATGAGCAAGGAAGTATTGCCTCCTTTTGAATCTAAAACACTGTTCTAATCAGAGAGTAACAGTTTCAGTATGTCCTGAATCACATGAAAAATTTCCCAATATTTTCTGAGCTTCTTTTGCATTTGATATTTCTAACCAGTATAATTTCTTCATTCACCAGAAATTTTAATCCTTTTGTTCTTGTTAATTTTATAATGCCTGAAATATTTTCTAGTGTATATAAGCTTTAAGGAATATAATAAAGAGATTTAGAAAGAATTAGCAGTAAAATATCAAGAAAGGGAGAATAAGAAATAACACAAATAGAGTTAGAAGAGATTACAAGGAAACCATGAAGGAAGACAGAAGGGACATTTCTGAATAGAGATAACACTACAGAATCAGAACACATAAGAAGAATAAAGAAATGGTCTGAAGGAAACCATCAAGAGAGTGTGTGAGTGTCTTTTTGCTTTACTCTCACTGATAAAAAATGACACAATAAGTCAAATCCACAAGTTCCTTTCAGGCTCGGAACTGATGGAACAGACCCTGGTGCATGGAACAGGGATAATCAAGACTATTGGTAGGAAGAGGCAGCCCTTTTTGCAGATTTTTCAGAGTGTGACATTTTCCTGGGGATTGTCCAAAAAGAAGAGGCAATCCCCTTGGAGATGTCACAGTTATGATCTCTTAAATTGTATTGCAGGTCCTTGCTAGGGCCAATCAAAAAAAAGAAGGATAAGCAATCCAATAGTTCCCTAGTGTGTTTGCTTTTCTTTGAGGATGGGTCAAGGAGAGTCTAAAGAAAAACAATCCTGAAAGACACTTAAGGAAACGTTCCACATCCTATAAGAATGGCCAAGATCAAAATATTGACAACTTATGCTGGAGAGGCTGTGTGGAAAAGGGAACACTTCAGCATTACTGGTTGGGATGCAAGCTGGTACAGCCCCTTGGATGTCAGTGTGGTGATTTCTTAGGAAATTAGGAAACAATCTTCCTCCAGACCCATTAAGATCACTTTTGGGTATATAGTCAAAGGATGATCATTGTGCCACAAAGTCATGTGCTCAACTATGTTTATAACAGCTTTGTTTGTCATAGCCAGAACCTGAAAACAACATAAATGACCCTCGACCAAAGAATGTATAATGAAAATGTGGTACATTTACACAATGGAGTACTACACAGCAGAAAAAAATAACAGCATCTTGAATATTGCAGGAAAATGGATGGAGCTAGAAAACATTATTTTGAGTGAGGTATCCCAGACAAAGAAAGACAACTATCATATGTCCTCACTTATAGGTGTTTTTTTAACATAAAGCAAAGAAAACAAGCCTGCAAACCACAATCTCAGAGAATTTAGACTTTGTGGGTCTGGGAAATAGCTTGGAGTGGCTGCTCAACTGAAATTAACAAATCAAGCCTGGCTGACAGTGTTTGTGGTACTACAAGAGGCCCCTGATACTAATTGGAAGTTTTAACAGTTGATTCCCCTATCCTTACCTTAATGTCAACACTCAGGATAATTCTACTTACTCATTTCTCCAGCTGTTTTCTTCATTTCCTACTCTGAGTACTTCCCCTGCCTTCCCTCTTGGTAAGTGTCACTAAGGAACTCCCTGTTTTGTTCACTGTTATTAGTAAACACACAACAGTGTGTCAGGAAACCTCTTCTAGCCCTACTGTGCTCCCATCATATTGAGAGGGATGTGTCTTTTCTGTGATTTGGGACATTACTATGTGACAAGCCTTTCAGGTGGTTTGGAGATGTTCCAGATTGAAACACTTGATTCAGGACACTTACCCTCTCTGCCTCCTCATAAGTCCTCTTAGCTCCCTCCTTTAATTTTCTTACCTCTCTCTAAGAGGTGCCTGCATTTAGCAACTCTCATTTACCTGTCATTTAATTTGAAAGATTATCAAATCTTTCCCTTAGACAGTTCAGAATAAACTTTTCTCCCTATTATCCATGGAGCAACTATTTTTATTTCTTTGCTGTATCTAATTTTATTCATATGCAGTATAAAAGAAAATTACCAGTATCCCTATATATTGTATTCATAACTAATAGTTTTTGTTTCAATACTGAAAGAACATCAATTCAAAAATCATTATTTTTAAGGCTAACTTAACAGGGATGGAACATAAAGTTCTAGTATTAGAAAAACTAGTAAATTAATGAAACTCTTAAAGCCAAGTAAAAAATACAAGTTAATATTAAGTCACCATATAAATGATCAGATTATTCAATGTGTAAAAAACTATATTTATAGTCATCCTAAAAATTAATGTAATCAATTTCTTATTTAGCCCCCTGGCATTTAAAATGTTTAAGCTTCTCACAGAAGACAAAATTGACTCATGCCTGGCAGCTGCCAGGACTCTTTTCAGACTATGTATACTTGCGAGTGAGTTGGCCTTCTTTGCCTGGTCAAGGTTGAGTCAGTCACACTACATGCTGTTTTACAGAAAAAATCTCAGACCTGGTTCTGGCAGCAAAAGTCCTATACTTCCGAAATACAGTGTTTGTTACTAAAGACCTATAACCACTGGCCCCAACTAAACTATGGAGACAATTGGAGCCTAAGGTACCATGTCTGGGTACTGGGTCTCTTTCTTTTTACTTGATTCATAGATGATTTAAATTATATTTTCAGTAATAATATATCTTTTTCAGATTTCCACAATTTCTGACCGGCTGCAGCTTTAAATAAAACAAACACCTTTACTGAGGCTTCAGGTGCTTTTCCCAGCTTTCTCTGTCAGCTAAAATCAGGCCACTGACCTCATTTCCTAAGGCTAAGGCTAATGTGAAGTTTAAAACAATTTTCCTTGCTACAAGTTACCCAGTTAGAAAGAAACTCACCAAACAGGCTTCAAAGTAAATATCTTACAGTTCCTTTGTTTAAAAGAACTTGTTTTATAATGAGTACTTAGTTCAGTAATCAAATATTTGTGTTCACTGATAAATAACTGGGTTTGAGAAAAATACAAAGTTTAAAGTTTATGCTCTAAGGATTAAAAAGAGCTTTCATATATAAAAAAAGTCTTTCAAGTTATATAAGAACAAAGCTGGGCATGGTGGAACATAACTTTAATCCCTACATTGGGGAGGTAGAGGCAAGTGGAATTCTGTGACTTTGAGGCCAACCTAGTCTACAAGGTGAGTTACAGTACAATCAGGGTTATTAAACAGAGAACAAAGATTTGAGGATAAAAAAGCTTAAGTTATGATAAAAAATGATTTAAGATACATAAAAATAAAAAAGAATAAAATCTCTTCTCTCTATGCTATTGATAATTTGAGACTTCAAATGTTCAGGGTTTTGACATTAATCAATAGAACTCTGATAAGGTACTAACCTAGATCTGATAAAAATTGATTTTTATTACCTTAGACACAAGTTCAAGATTACAATGTCCCTGTGGTTGTTTTCTAAGTAGAGAGTTAAAAATGTTTCTCATTTTGGTAAAATCATCTTCCTAATCAACATAGATCCATTCTTCAAAATGAAGGAAAGCACATTAATGAATTAAACCAAAATCACTTTTAGGTTTCCAAAATTTTACTGTGACTCAAAGACATGAATCTATTTCCTGTTCTCTGTGTAATTATTTTCTGTGTAACAGCCCTGGCTGTATTGGAACTCACCTTGTAAACTTGGCTTGCCTCAAAGTCACAAAGTTCCACTTTCCTCTACCTCTCCAGTGCAGGGATTAAAGGTATGTGCCATCACTCCCAGATTTGTTTTTATATAACTTAAAACAACCCTTTCTATCTGAAAGCATTTTTTTAATTCTTAGAGCATAAATTTTAAACTTTATATATTTTTCAAACCCTGTTATTTATCAGTGGACACAAGTACAATATGGACGTGAAAACACACTACAATAATAACATAATACTAAGACCTCTGGATCATTTGTCCCTTAAAAAGTTTCTTATAAGATTCAGGAAATCAACTTGGATACACCACTTCCCACAGGATAAATGAACTGCAGATAATTAATACCAAAATATAGTCTGTTTTCCCACCTATCTCTTCTTCCAAGTGTGGGACATCTTCCCCTTTCTCTTGTTTGAGAAACCCCTCTCCCATCTGCCAGTACTATGAAACTAGAAATTTCTAATGTACAGCTAAGATAAAAATTTCCCCATAAAAATAGCTCATTTTCTGCTCATTAATATACTTTGTTACAGCAGATTTCTAATCAATTAAAGACTAAAGACTGCTAAAACTGCTGCCTGAATGTTCCTAGCCTTAGATGGTCCTATGGAGCCTTGACAAAAAATTAGCAGTATGATCTTCTCAAATATAGTCAACATTCAATCTTTTAATTCCTCAGATATGCTCCAGTGTCAGCAGGGATTAGTCATGGATGATTTCAACAAAATTTTACACTCATTTGTTATTAAAAAAAGACTGAGATGTTAAGTTTCAAACCCAGGACATATGGCTCTGGTCACCATTTATCACATCAGAGCTAGTCCTGACTACAAGGTTATTCCAATTTCCCTCAGTCCCCACTTGCTAGAGGTTATGTCACATATACCCCATCTTCTACCATCAATGCTCCAGCCGTGGTGATGTTCTATTACTAATGGTATATAATCTTCCCACCGTCCTGATCATATGCATACACACAACACATATATAACATATATATGTATAGTATTATGTATTGTAAATATATATATGAGACAATCTCCATATGTTCTTCAGCCAATTAATTCAGTTGGAGAAACTTTCTGTGTATGTTTGAAACAGGATGTTACTGCCCTCTCATAGCCCAATTGATTTATTGATTGCTTTTATGTCAATTTTGAGAACTTTGTCAGCTTCAACTATACCTACAACTTTTATTCAGCAGATCCACACTGATAATTGTATGGACTCTTTATCTAGAAATGTTTTATAAGCATTGATTGCTCAGTAAACAAAAAATGATGGAGAATTAATATGTACAGCTAATGCGTTAGAAAGACATTCTTTACATGGGGACTCAGATTCAACATATTAAGACATACTTAATCATAATTTATAATGCTCACCATAAGTAGATTCATGTCACTTCTCTGTGTAACAGTAGATCAAAAATATCCTGTGATCAAGTGCAGCTACAATTATAAGTTGCTAGGAATCATTCTCAGATTGCTATAAATATGAATTGTCTTCATTCTCTAATTAGTGCCATTAGTCATTCTAGCCTGAAAACATGTTCTATAGAAAAGTTGCCTTCAGACGTTTAGAATGCATTATATGCTCTGCTCAAAGAGAAATTTATGTGCTTCATTTAACAAACAAAAGGGATTCCAGTGGCCATGTCAGAGGACCAGCAGATTACAAGTGACTTCAGGGTGTCATCCCACCAGGAGGTGAATCACTGATGGGTGAATCTTGGATACAAAAGACCCCAAGACCACAGATCATAAAATGTCTTTTGATTCTGCTGTGCCTTCACATGTTTGTCACTGCCATCTTTCTCTGACATGTGGTATGGTATGAATGTGTGTACAGAGAATATTATTGCCTCTAATGTAGTGTGTTTATCTCGTGGATACCTCTTGTTCTAATGGGTGTGTTTACCTATGGATTAAATGAAGATGATTTCTTCTTAGGTTGTATTGTCTATTTAATAATAATAATGTTAGTTTAATAGAGTTGTAATGATAAAAAACAAGAAAGTATTCCATAGCTAGAACACATGAGGTTCATGCTGGAATAAAGGTAAAAAACAAAAACCACAAGGTAAAATGTAGATTAATATAAATTGGTTAAATTAAGTTATAAATGCTGATGGAATAAGCCTAATCTATAGGAGGAGTTTTTATAATTAATTATATGTCTCCATGTTACTTTTTGGGGATCTGGTGGCCCAATGAAAAAATCCATCTATGGTTATCTACCAGAACATTTCAACCAATTTCAATGTAGAAACATGGGAAATTTAAAAATGCAATGTCATGTTTCTGTTCAATGTTTCAGAACTTTCCTTTAACAAAATAATAAAATAGAGAGAAGACCAATTATTAAAAAAATTTAAGATTCTGGGTTAAATAAATTATTGCATTAATATACAGTCTTCTCTGGAACAAATAATAAACTTGTGACTTAGACATTTGAACTTAAAAGAAAATCACAAATTATAACACAGAAAGATGCGGTTTTGCAACATGATAAAATCGCCTGAACAAGAAAGCTACAAGGAAAGAAATATATTATAGGACAAATTCTAATTGGTCTTAATAATAAATAACTGGAATTTGATAGCAGAGTAAATTCTGAAAGAGCAGAAATTAAAGGAGCCAGCAATTAGAGAGACTTCCTTTTACAGGGATCTCTTTTCTATGTGTCTAGTGAGTAATACCCAAAGGCAGGGTATTTTTTTCTGTTTCTGTCTGGGCACATCAGAACCACCTCCTTCAGGGTTTCTTACACCCACAGGATGTGGTTTTCACACTGTGTTTCTAGCACAGTAATACATGGCTGTGTCTTCATTCTTGAGGCTATTTATCTGTAGGTATGCAGTGCTGACAGAGGTGTCCAAAGAGAAGACAAACCGTCCTTTGAAGTCATCAGCATAGTTTGGCTGCCCAGTGTGTGTATTAATGTAGCCCATCCATTTGAGGTGCTGTCCTGGTTCCTGCTTCACCCAGCTCATTGAATAGTCTGTGAAAGTATACCCTGAAGCCTTGCAGGAGATCTTCACTGACTGCCCAGGCTGCTTCAGTTCAGGTCCAGACTGCACAAGCAGGACATCTGCTTGAACACCTGTGGAGAGAACATGGGGAAGTAAGGAGACATGCAACTGCCTCAGTTTACTCTGGAGCTCTGGATATTGATGACTTACTTTGGACAGCTGCCAGCAGGAAAAGGAGCCTCCACACCCACTCCATGTGGTATGAGATTGGGACAGAGTTGTTTCTTGAGACTAATCAGGCACTCCTTTGCTAGGTGAGGGAGGAAAGACTCAGATTTCTATTCTAAAGGCTTTGCATATGGCAGATTTGCATATGACTGGGTAGTGAACAAACCCAGATATAGGTTCTAATATACAAGAATACATGATTCCATGTGAGTAAGGCAATCCCCAGTGTCTGGTATTCATGACTTCATGTTGGTTGTGTTGTCCCCCAAGGACTGAGCTTCAGCTGGGTCTGCACCCTGATTTCCTCTCCCTCACAGTCTAGCTGCCTGATCTTGTATAAAAAAAAGTGCATAAATCTGGTGAGATAAATCAGTGGTTTTATACATGTACTTCTTTTCAAAACACTTGAATTTGGTTTCTAGCACCCACATTAGGTAGCTCACAACCTCCTGTAATTCTCAGTACATGAGGAATAAACCCCTTCAGCCTTCTTTTTCACTTATACTTATGTTTATATATCCACAAAAGACAGAGACACATAATTACAATTCTAAGAATTTGAAAACAAAGAATAGTTTAATCAGAAATCTACTTAAGTGAAAAAATCTTACACTAAAATATAAAATCTGGATATATTGCTTGTAGTATTTTAAAAGTTTCAGTGCAGACGAACCATTTTGATAGTTTGAAATCTCATGAAGAACTTTTGCTCATTTTAACTTATTTTCTGCTCTTTTATAATCCAAACTTAACAGGACTGCACATCATCGCAGAAATCTAATTCTATGAACTTTCCACATTTATGCTTCTAATGAAATATAAAGTTGAAAAAAAAACATTGGCTGATAGGAATGTACAGAGCCTGCAATCATCAGAAACAAAGTTATGAGCAGGCTGGGAAGGAAGATACTAGGGATTTCTAGCTCCTGACTTTAAAAAAGTAGTACTGTTTGAATGTGGACAGTAATGTGAGCTAATAGTGTGGATGGAGGACAGACAATAACTCAGCACAACAGAAAAAAAGTTTGAGTATGAGAGATAATGTAAGAAATAAGTACAAGACTGCTGTGCACAAAGACCAAGCTTTTGTACTTTTCACCATCCATATTCTGGTAGCATAAATGCTATTTGTCAAAGTAAGTCAATAATTGCCAGCTTCATGATCCCACACTTTGTTCTTTATAGTGGGCAGGGAGAGGAAGTCAGGACTGATGAAAAGTATATTCTGGTCTTCTGTGCACCTGGCTTGAAGATACAATTGAAACCATGGAGATTTGGTGCCCCCTAATGTATGACTGGCTTCCTGCAGTGTAATGATCTCACTCCTATGGTCAGAGCACAATGAATGCTCCCTGTACATTCTTTGTCAGGAATAAAGTCCTGTTGCAAAGCTGCTCCAGGTTGGAGAATATGCGGTTGCAGAAATATAAAATATTTTAATAATTTCATATTATAACTTAAAATCATGTGTTTATTTTCTTCTGCTCTTAGTAGGTGGATTACATAAACATAGGTGATTCCTTGTGTCAAGTGAAAGATTTGTTCTACCAGGGGCATTTAGAAGTACTCCTTGTCAGCTATTGATGCAGTAAGGCAGGCATGGCTCTGTGTAAGACAAAACTCCTTCTATGATAGATGATATAATTTCTTTTGTGATTTTTTTGTTCTGGGTTGACACAGATGTGTCACAATCAGACACATAGCTTAGAATGGTTGTCTTCATGTGTCTTTCTATGTTTCACATAGATCAAGAGATGGGACATTTTTGTCTCCAGAATCCTCTGCACTTCTTACTGTCTCACTGTGGTATCATGTCAGTGCCTCATTCAGAATCACATGTATATTTTCTTCATGGGAATATATAGATATATTAACTTTGACATTGATAGGTTTAGTAATTTCTACTCTAATTATTATTTGTCCTTTATCTGTCTATCATGGTCAAGTTTCATGTGAAATTCAAATGAGCAAATATTTAAGAAAGCAGAAACCGTGAAAGTTACAGTATTCAAAGTTCTGATGTTAACCTAGCTCTCTACTTCCTAACATTACTTCACACTCAAGGAAAACCATGCATCCTCATTTGCACCCGATATTCCCAAGACTTTCTCATCATTTGCCTCTATGAAAATTTCTGGCCTTGAATCTCATGGAGTTGGAAATGTGATGAATGAAATAGTAGTCTATGTTTTCTTTCACTTTCATTCTCCTCTAGATTCACCCATACTGTAGGATAGAAATCAGTGCATACATGAGAGCACTGCATGACATTTTATGGACATAGTAGACATGTAAAGTCATTCAACCATTAACAGTTTCTGAAGTAGAGGAAAATATACTATAAGATGATGATTATATGTGTAAAAATTCTTATAGGAATTCCAAACTTTGGTATTTTATTGTACACCACAGTGAGGGAAATTGATGAATCAAATGCTAACTCTTCATGGTGGGTATTGAGCCTAGTTATACAAGCTCACTTAGTATTCGCTTTCATTCTCTCTCTATCTCTCTCTCTCTCTTTGTGTGTGTGGTGTTTTTAAGTATTGAGAGTGTGTGCATTTGTGTACACAGCTGAGTGTGCTTGTGTGTATTCACAGCATACAGAAGGGAATTCCACATCACCTCCCTTTTTCTGTCCAAATAAAAAGGAAGGTTTTAGGCTTAACATAGCAAATTTACATATAACAAAACAGGTATCAAGCATGAATTACAGTTACAACATTTTAATTTACTTTATCATTCAGCATAACTAAGGAAAACTATAATTATAAACTATTCTTCAACTCCATCAAAGACCCCAGAAGGATATAACATTACGTAAGTTGACAGGAAGTGTGTTATAAGAAACTTCCAAAACTCTGGAAATGACAGAGACATCTCACTGCTTGCACAATCACCAAAAGTTCCTCTATAAAATTGGGACATCTCTCCTTATCCTTACACAGTTGCTTTCTCCTGTGTCCTGCAGACTCTTTTATGAAGCAGGAATCCTTCAAAATGGTCTCACCTTTAGGTAAATTCAGAAGTCATTTTTGTAGGTCCTACCTGTCCTGTTACAACATAACATTAAGCAGTAAAGTCAAGAGCAATTTCTCACCCAACTTTCTATCAGACTCTATAAGGAGCCTCTTCAATGCCTGTTGTCTTTTTGAAGTAGATTGGTGATACCAGGAGCAAATGTATCTCATTGTCGTTAAATGTCCTAAGCTTTTAACTCATTTTTAAATACCAAATTCTGTCAGTTTTTGAAAGGTTTGAAGAGTAACTATCCATCTGAAATATACCAATGTACATCTGAAAAACCTAAGTAACATGACTACAAACTTGACTATTATAGATGACAATCTATTAATCTGTATTTTTAAATTATACACTACATTTTAAGTCAGCTTCACAAACACAATACCTTAATCAAGATCAGAAATATACATATAACAAATTTTATCTTAAATTTGTATCAATAAACAAAGATTCATCCCAATGCCAAGTATTTATCTCTATGTCATATCCCCCTCTAAATAAAAACAAATATGTATAAACAATATTTGCGAATTTATGCATAGTTCTCTTCAAATTCCTTGCTGCTTTTTGTTGGGCTGGTGCAGCCATAGCAGGAAAAAAGCTTTGCCATTTTAAAATGCTGGCTTTCCAGGCAGTCCTGCCAGTGCAAACTCTGATTTTGAGACAGGATGTCCAGTTCCAGAAAGAACATTTGAGTGTTGTTTTGTGGACACACTGTTGAAGCTTGCTTGCTGGCAAGAACCTTGAAATGCCATAGAGTTGTGGCAATAAACATTGCTCTGGCTGGTACCTCTACCATGAGCCTGAAATTTCAGAAAGCTAAGGAATGGGCTGGATCCAGCCATCAAAGCCACAGCTTTAATCCTCTCCATATTGCTTAGCAAATTACAGACTCATGTGAACAAAAAAGAGAGATATATACAGTAAAGAGAGAGTCAAAGATGAAGGAGAACTCTAAATGTTTTACAGTGTGTTAAAATATATGCAGGCTAAAGGTTAAAGTCCTTAAAATAAAAAATAAAGACAGCAGTTGGGTGTGGTGATACACACCTTTAATCCCAACAGTTGGTAGACAGAGGCAGGCAGACCTCTGTGAGTTCAAGGCTTGGTGGCACATGCCTTTAATCCCAAAGCTTGGAGGCAGAGGCAAACAGACCTCTGTGAATTCAAGATGTGGTGGTGCACACCTTTAATCCCAACACTTGGGAGGCAGAGGCAAGTGTATCTCTGTGAGTTCACAGGCAGCGTGGTGGTCTACAGATGGAGTTACAGGACAGCCAAATATATACATCAAACCTGTCTCAAAATGTGAAAGTAAAATAAAAGAAATAGAGTTAAAATAAAGCTATATAAAGATGGAAAATACACAGAGAATCTGGATACTGAATGTTATTATGCTCTCTTTGAATTGTTTGAACAACAACTACTTACTTAAAGATATTTGTTTATAAATGCTGCTAAATTACTCCAAAACAGGTATTTTGAAAATACCTTGACTTCAAAATTGAAGTCAAAAGGTATTTTAATTTGGAGAAGAGATCTTGCTTTTGTTTCCACAGGAACTGAAAGACTGTAGCTTCATTGTGAGTTAAGAATAATCAAGTTTGGTCAAGAATGACTGCCTGAGAAATCTCTGGTAGGAACAGATGGCCCAGATGTTTGAGTTCTACATCCAGAACAGATTCAACAGACTTCTGCCTGAAATGATCAAGACTCACAGGATACTCCAGTCAGGACTTGATCAGAATTCTAAATTTTCTTTAGGTCCCCATAAGATTATTATTGCCCCCTACCAGCAGAAAGTAGCCTGGAATACTATGCCCACATTCCCAAAAAATGGACTATGGATGTTTTCCTTTGTTTAAAAACACAAAGAGGGGGAAGTGGTGCAGGACAATTGTCTATATTCAGTCAATTATGTTTTAAATAAATGCTGATTGGCCAGTAGCCAGGCAAGAAGTATAGGCGGAACAACCAGAGAGGAAGTAGAGGTGTGTCAATGAGAACAGGATCATTCTGAGAAGGAGAAAGTCCATTCCTCCACAGTCCTGCCCAGACACAGGAGAAAGAAGATGTGACCTGCCCCACTGAAAAAGGTACTGAGCCATGTGGCTAACATAGACAAGCTCTTATATAAGAGCTAATATGAAGCCTGAGCTAATGGCCAATCAGTTTATCATTAATATAGATTTCTGTGTGATTTCTTTGGGGCTAAACAGCTGTGGGACCTGGTAGGAAGACAGATACCAGGCAGGACAGAAAACCCCATCAACATTGGGCAAAGTAATTTAGGGGTTAGTAGAGACCGTTCAGAGTGTCTTGGTCCATCAAACCACAAAAGTCATTAAGAAATGAATAGGTTCGCATCCTCTATGGAAACAAAAGCAGAACCTATTTTTCAAAGCCACATATCCTTATACCCAAATTCTGAAGTCAAAATACCTTTAAAATATATATAGGTTTAGCTTAGAAGTCCCCTGACTCAAATATCTCTCTGTAATCAAAAAATTCAAAACAAACACAATAATATACATAATCTGTACGCTCTGTGTATATTGCACGCTTATGTGACTTATACATCAACAGAATGGCATTCAACACAGGTCTGATTACATCCACTGATGTAAAATATGAGAAATCTTGGAAAGGAAATCTAGACACAAAAGTACAGAATTAAGCATGACTTCTTGAGAGCTGGCATTTTTTTTTCAGATGGGCTCTGTTTCCTGGTAGGGAGCAGGTGTACTATGGCTTCTTTAAGAGAAGTCTTACTAACTTAGCATAAGAAACAGCTGCTTCCTGGTTCTTGCTGCCAGCACAAACTCTGGCTCTTTCAGGAGGCTGAGCACTTAAATGGGGTTTGTGAGCAGTGTGTTACAAACTTCGTAACGATGTGACATAGAACCTTTGCATACCTGGAATTGGAGCAGTGTACACAGCTTGCAGAGGCATTGAACATGCCTCCACCATGTTGGACTGGGCAAAGCCAAAAATCAAAACAGTCTTCGTCCTAGCCATGCCTGCTTGGCATTTAAAAAAAGCACTCTTGGTTAAAAAATAAATACAGAAGTGAAATAAAGACCTATAAATGGGTCACAGTGTAGGTTAACTGTACATAGGCTTGAGAGAGAGACAGAAGAGTAAGTGTAAATAGACAATAAAAGTATTATAAAAGAGTTCAGTCAGTCATAGATTAAAGGAGTAAAGATAATAAAATAAATATTAAACTTGTAAAGTGTAATAGAAAACTTTTGCATAGGATAATTTAGTTTCTTTGTATATATCCCAAGAAATAATATTGATAGGGCTGATAGCAATTCTATGTTTATTTTATTAGCAACTTACTAAATAATTATTTCACAGCTTTTATGAAGGGTCATGTACAAAGAATAACTAATGAACCACTGATAGGTTGCCAATATCAGGTCAAAGAAGCAATTTGCCTTTAAGACTTGTTTGTTGAATCAATGATTTATTGGACTTGAGTACTGGCAGAGGAGAGAACAGAAAACAGCTTGATTACAAAAATAAATATCCACAGCATGGAAAAGAATCAGCTCATTGTGTAGATGGAGCCCCCTCCTTTAACCTTTCAACAACTGAGGACATCATTTTCTCCTAAGATTCCATAAAGGAGGAAATACATGCTGTAGGAGCACCTTCAGCCAGTAGCATTTAAGTTACCAGCCCACTTGGGCATGGCCTCTCATACTATAAATACGAATGTAAATCATTCATTTGCTCTCACTTCTGGCTGCTGGATTCGGTTGATGTTCACCATTTAAGCAGTAGACAAGGATTTGTGAGTCCACTCCTAAACAAATAACCCTTTATTATGCTCAATTTTGAGCTAGTGTGGGATTTCTTTTTAGGATTTGTCTTCTCATGGTGCCCACATGGATCCCGACTCCACACTTACTGGGTGGACTAGCCTAAAAGGCCCAAAATGTCCATGGCCCAGAAGGTCTCCTACCTCCACCTGACTGGCTTGCTTTTACCTACTAATCAGTTTCTTTTTGTAAATCCCCCCAAACTGGAGTTAAGCACAGAGACTTAGAAATTTCTCAGACTCACACACATTACTCCTCCCCACTGCCATGCAGCAACTTGTGCAGTTTCTGAAATGTGCTCTCTGCTCATGAATTCTGGTCTCCTTGCTCCATGTATAAAATTGATTTAATTGCTTTAATTTGTCAAGCAAAGCATATTGCTCAGTATTTAACTAGGCACCTATCGAACTTCTGGATTATGCAGGAGATTTGGCAAAGGCAGACATTGAACCAATAAATACAGATTGACAAAAGACCGATTGGGAAACTCTCTAGGTTGTTTCTCACAGGCCCCCAAGTCAACAGTAGTCTAGTCATTCCCTGTCATTGTAGAGAACATGTCTCACCAGGAAAATTAAAATATCCAATGCCTGCTGTCAATACATACTCTTATGGATGATGGAATAAACATGGAGGATTAATCAAAAATTCTAGTGGAAAAGAGGAAACATATTCTGTCAGACTTCCATAAATGATCAAAGACCAAAATGAAGAGTTTGTAAAAATTGCATTGTAATTGTGGGTTTGATAGACATGGGAGCAGAAGTGAGTATGATTATTCCAGAATTTTGGTAATCAAATTAGCCTCTTCAAGAGGAAGATATTGAATTCCTAGGAATTGGAACCCTATCACAAGAGAAACAAAGCATGAGATGGGTGAATGTATAGGGCCATAAGGACAGAGAGAAAAGCTGAGGATATAAGTGGCTAATATTGCAGTGAATTTATGTAGTCATGATCTGCTGCAGCAATGGAAGACCTAGATTAACATTCCTGCAGTCCCAGAAATTCATATTTCTGGAAAGAATATTATAAGGTACTATACACAAACGTTACCAGCTACTTAAGCTGTACAAGAACACAAAGCAACTAGCAAACCTTTTGAGGTACCAATGGCTCTACCTTTAAAATGGTTAACTGAGAAACTAATGTGAGTTAAACAATGGCCTTTAACAGAAGAGAAACTTCAGGCTTTAGAACAGCTGGCACAGGAGCAGCTAGATGATCATCATATTGAAGAATCAACCAGCCCATGGAGTTTTCCTCTATTTTTGTCAAAACAAAATCTGGTAAATGGAGAATGGTGACAGATCTATGAGCTATCAACAAGGCAATTGAACCTATGGGCCCTACAATCTGGAATTCCTCTGCCTTCTCTATTATGTAAAGAATGGCCTCTTGTAGATTTTGATTTAAAAATTGTTTCTTCAATATACATTTACAAGAAAAGGACAGAGAAAAATTTGCCTACACAGTGGTTACTTATAATAATTATCAGCCTACTAGGAGATATCAGTGGACAATCCTCCCCCAGGGAATGCTCAATAGCCTTACTCTGTGCCAGTACTTTGTAAGTCAGCTGTTAGAAATAATATGTGATCGATTTCCTAAATCTATAATTTACCATTATGTGGGTGACATTTTTCTATCTGAATTAAATGTGGATTCTTTAGAAAGAATGTTTGAAGAAGTACAGAATGTTTTGCCTACATGGGCATTACAAGTTGCTCCTGAAAAATTGCAGAGAAGACATTCTCTAAATTACCTAGGTGATAAAATATGTTTAGAAAATTAGAAAACAAAAGGGAAAAATTAGGAGAGATCTATTGTATACACTTAATCATGTTCAAAGATTGTTAAGAGATATTTCACGTCTACAACCTGCTGTTGCGTTATCACCTGATTTAATATTTCATTTAAACAAAACCTTAGATGGTAACAAATACTTCAATGGTCTCATAGAATTAACAGCTGAAGTTGAAAAGGAATTGAATGTCATTGAAGTAAAATGACAAGAGGCACATGTGTAGGGGGTGAATCCAAACTTTAGATGCATTCTAATCATACTGCATTCCAGAATTTCTCCGACAGAAATGTTAATGCAAAGGGAAGATATTATTTTAGAAAGGAATTTTTAAAAACATAAACCAAGTAAAAAATTTAAAACACTTATGTGGAAAATCTCTCTGAATTAAATCAGCTGATGTATTTCAAGGATGTGCTGACCACACATTGGAAAGTAAGAGATGTGCTACGTTGCTGTAGGGGTTTAGTGCTTGTTTCCACAGAAAAAGAAAAGTTATGGATATCATCAAAATCAATAAAGATTCCATTTGAAAAATAGAAACCTCGGAACCTCGCCCAACTAGCTTCCGCAGACTCATCTGACCCTGAGCCGAGCCGAGCAGAGCACACATTAATCAGTAAGCCTGCTTTTGGTACTGGGAACCCCTGGGCGAGGAAGGAGCACAACCAGATTCCTGCAGATTCATCCAGACCCTGGGAGCCAAGCAGAGCCGAAAGGAGCAGAGCGGGCAACTCTCAGAAGAGATGGGCAGGCGCCAATCAAAGAATTCATCCAACAACCTGAAAAGCAACATGATAACACCAGAATCAAGCAATTATGGAACAGGAAAGCCCGAGCCACCAATCCCAGATGAAGTAGAAGTTAAACGTAGCTTTATGAAAGTTATAGAGTCCTTTAAAGAAGAGATGAAAAACTCCTTTATCGGAAGGGATGAGAAAACTAACAAAAAGTTAGAAGAAATGAATGAATTCCTCAAAGATACCCTAGAAAACCAAGAAAAAGCAATCAAACAGGTAACCAAAACAGTTCAAAACTTGAAAACTGAAATGGAGGCAATGAAGAAAACACAAACCGAGAGATGACAGGAAATGGAAAATCTGGATACACGAACGGGAACCACACAGACAAGTATAACCAACAGAATACAAGAGATAGAAGAAAGAATCTCAGATGCAGAAGACACGATAGAGAAAATAAACTCAGTGATAGAAGAAAACAACAAATCCACCAAATTCGCAACACAAAACATCCAGGAAATCTGGGACACCATGAAAAGACCAAATCTAAGAATAATTGGGATAGAAGAAGGAGAAGAATTCCACTCCAAAGGCCCAGAAAATATATTCAACAAAATTATTGAAGAAAACTTCCCGAACCTAAAGAAGGATATTCCTATGAATGTTCAAGAAGCATACAGAACACCAAATAGGCTGGATATAAAAAAACATCCCCTCGCCATATAATAATCAAAACACAAAACATACAGAATAAAGAAAGAATATTAGGAGCCGCAAAGGAAAAAGGTCAAGTAACATATAAGGGTAAACCTATCAGAATTACACCTGACTTCTCTATGGAAACCATGAAAGCCAGAAGGTCTTGGATAGATGTGCTGCAGAAACTAAGAGACCATGGATGCAAGCCCAGACTACTATACCCAGCAAAGCTTTCTTTCACCATCGATGGAGAAAACAAGATATTCCAGGATAAAAACAAATTTAAGCAATATGTATCCATGAACCCATCCTTACATAAAGTACTAGAAGGTAAACCACAACTAAAGAAGGCAAACGACACCCATAATAACACATTCAGCTAACAACCCAACACCACCTCAACTCAAAGAAGGGAGACACACAAACCCTACCACAAAAAAGAAATTAACCGATATGAACAACCACTGGTCATTAATAACACTTAATATCAACGGACTCAACTCATCTATAAAAAGACACAGGTTAAGAGAATGGATACAAAAACAGGATCCAACATTCTGCTGTTTACAAGAAACACACCTCAACCACAAAGACAGACATTATCTCAGAGTAAAGGGTTGGGAAAAGGTTTTTCAATCAAACGGCCCTAAGAAACAAGCAGGTGTGGCTATACTTATATCTAACAAA